>VZTH01017872.1:0-25793 GCA_013397815.1 Aleadryas rufinucha | reverse complement strand
GGAGAGAGTTAAAACCCCCGAGCGGGGCAGAGAGCGAGCCGCTTCCCCCCTCCCAGCCTCTCCCGAGCCCCTCCGCCCGCAGCCCGGCCGATGCGGGGACAGGGGAGGGACGAGGCGGCGGTGCCCCTCCAGGGTTTACCCTCCATGTCGGCGTCGCGCTGGGACCGGAGAGGTGCGCAGGCCGCTCTTGCTGTGCCCTGGCCGCTGCCGCGCCCACAGCCTCCGCGCTGCCGGGGCCGCTATAAATACCCTCGGCACCGCCGGGCCGCGGCCCCTCCCGCGGGGNGCAGGCAGGCAGCCCTGAGCAGGGCTCGTCCAGTTTATTGCCAACAGCCCGGCAGGGCATCGCCACCCACCGAGGGCAAATTTCACAGAATCACGGAAGATTCTGAGTTGGGAGGGACCCTCAAGGATCATCAAGTCCAACTCTGACCGCTGCACAGGACATACCAGAGAATCACACCATGCACACAAGAGTACTTTCCAAATGCTTCTTGAACTCTGTGAAGCTTGGTGCTGTGACCACTTCCCTGGGGAGCCTGTTCCAGTGCCCAAACTGGGTGAAGAACCTTTTTCTAATATCCAACCTAAGCCACCCCTGGCACAGCTTCTGGCCATGCCCTCAGGGTCCTGTCACTGGTCACCACATAGAAGAGATCAGTGCCTTCCCCTCTGCTTCCCCTCATGAGTAAGTTGCAGACTGCAATGAGGTCCTCCCTCATTCTACTCTTCTCCAGGCTGAGCAGACCAAGTTTTAAGGGCTCTGGATGAGTTGTGGCTGGCATCTCTGTTCCAGTTCATCCCAGGACACCTGCCCCGTTCAGCACAAAATAGGCCTTCTTAATTCTCATCCCTTTATTTCCTCCTACTTACTACCTCTTAAAATTAATTTCCTCCCAATTACTACCTTTTAAATGTAAAAGGTAAACAAGCTTTGTTTTTGAGTGCTGTTGTCACAGGAGGGTCTGGAAGTGTCCAAAAATTAACTACCAATGTCCCCAAAATTTTATGTCTTCCCTTAAAATTCAATCCTGATTAAAGTTTGACAAAGATATTTGAAAGTAGTGAAATATTCACATGTGAATTAAGCATTTATTCACATGTAGTATCCTAATTTTTCTTATTTGCAGGGAAACAAGTGTAGCACTTTTGTAGCTTAACAGTGGATTCTACTGAGCCATTAATAACTTATACAGTTGGAGAAGGTAATTTTGTAGCCCAGTAGATATCTTACAATGAAAGAGATAAGTATTTGAACCACATTATGATGATAAAAGTGACTGATATCACTAAATTAAGAGTTTGTAGTTGCCTGGGAACAAGCAATTGTTGTCTGATTGTATTCATCACGGGTAAATGAAAGACAGCCCCAGTCAAAACTATGTATTTCTGCTGCTTCAAAAGAGCTAATTTCCCCAAACTGCGAAAAACAGTAGGGACAGCTGACAAGGAAAAACAGTGTGAACGTCAAAAGTGGGGCTGTCATAAAGCCTCTATTAAATGGCCAGAAGCCCATGACTTTGCAATCACAGAAGGCAGTAACTTTACCATAAAAACTCAAAGGTGGCAGTCAGAAAGAAAATTGAAAACAAAGAGAAATTATATAAATTACAGTTGCTATAAATTACAAGTTACAATACCAGAAATTGATAAGTTAAAAGGCAAGAAAAAATATTCATGGTTGTAATAGCTAAACAGGACATTTAAAGTGTGTTAGGACCAAAACAAAACCCAGTGATGATACTGGCCCATGTAGTAAATATAGTTCCTAAGTGGTTTTGTGCTGATGTGTAAAATGTAAAATGTTCTGTAAGTACTTTTGTGCTACAAAAGAAACAAGTAGATGGATCTCAAGGGGATTATAAAGAACTGCTCCAACTTGCTAGTAATTAAGAAAGATAAGAATCATGATTTGTGAAATTCCAAAGGGGTGTTAATCTTACACCAGTAGTCAAAAAGGAGCAAGTAAAAGGAGGGGAAAATACAGGCCAACATTAGCACCCTAAATAATAAAGGGAGTAACATTTAATTTTAAAATATTTCAAAGTAATTAATAGAAATAATTCCAGTCCTTTTTATGAAGACCAGGCCTAATCTTCTCTAGATTCATTCTTCTATAAGATTGCTTGTTTGGTTACATGCACACTGATGGTTCAGATTTTAAGTCTGAAAGAAAATGTGGTACCCCATGATATCCTTAAAGCAGATGTTAAATTGAGTAGGCCTTGCCTAAATAACTGATGATAAAAAGTAACTACAAGTAAAGGAACCTTCTTTGAATGGTTATGTTTCTCTGAAAATGACCCCAAAAGGAGAAAAATGCTAAAGGTACCAAGAAACCAAGTGAAGTAGTCTGAATTGAGTGGTAAACTGGACCTTGTCAAGAAAAATACAACTACTTTAGCTAAATCCCTGTAATAAGCTTGAAGGATTGTAGGTGTTGTGTACTGAGAGAGTGATGGCACTCGCTGGAATTTAGGGGCTGTAGTCACCAGCTCATCCTAAACACTGACTGTGACATTGCTGAAAGGAAGGATTAACCTGCATCAAGGGAGTAGAAAATAGGGAACATAGTTTTATCTCTGGATATATCACCAATAAGACCAATCTTGCATACTGTGTTCCTGCCCATGTTTGGAAAAAAAAGTCAAAAAATAGTAGAGGAGGCAGATTAAGAGCTGAAAATGTGATTTGAGAGTTGAAGAAAAATGCTGCTAAGTGAGACTTACAGAGCACAATCTGTTTATCGTATCAAAAAGATTGACTTGATTACAGCATGTAAGTACCTCGGTGCAGAAAAAAAATACTGGCTTCTGAAGGGCTCTTTAATCTAGTGGAGAATGGCATAACAAGAAGCTGTGGTAGAAACTGAAGTCAGACAAATTCAAACGTAGCTCAAAATTTTTCTTCTTAAGGTGACAACACATCACTGGAGCAGCTAATAAAAGCACCAAGAAATTTTTAATGGCTTTATATCCCTCAACCAGGACAAGATGCCTTTCTGGAAGACAGCTTTTTAGCCAAATGCAGGCTGCTGCTCTCACTGCTTGTACATGTGTGAAATTTAATGACACAGGATACAGAGGAGATCAGACCATATGACTAAATGGTCCTCTGTGTCTTATTTAATTTTTTCTTCTTATGTTAAGTAATTATAAGAAGGGGTGGCTACTGGCGAGCATCTGTTCAAGATGATATTCTTTGTCAACTGACTGTAATCAGTCTGAAAAACATGACTACCCTGAATGTGTAGGATTCTAAATGATTGCAGTATATAAGACGTTCTTGGCAAGCAGAATATGAAATACCAAAAGACAATCAACATTAGTCACCTATTTCGATTTGTGAGTGCACTAAGCTGACAAGATTTCAATTCATTTGGGTCAAAAAGGAGCTCAGAAGAGCTTAAGGAGAAGCTGAAGGAAAGAGCAGAAGCATGAATCCATTAAAACACTGGCCATCAGACTTAGGTAACGTGATAATTAAACAAAAACTTTGAAATGCTGGCAGGCAAACCAGACAACTAATTCAATGTGCAATATTACACTAGTAAATATACATCAGTTTTAAATATTTATTAATTTCTTGCCCAGCTTGTGCATAAATGAATCAAGTTACCTCACCTGAAGCTATGATCCCCCATAATGAGCTGTGGTATGCAGTGAAGACTAAAAGGTTTGACACGACAAGTAATGCCTACCTCTCTGAAAGCAGCCAGGACCACACAACTGAATTGTGTTGCACATAAACTATTGAGAACTGCATTTAAATATTAATGAACTAACATTCTTCTTAAATTGTTGTATTTGCCAGGATGTGAACTTGCATCTTCTCTCTTCTGCTTACCAAGCTGATATGGCAAAGTTACAACATATACCTGCTGATATTACAAAGCTGAATGGCCTCAGTGGCCTTTCTGATCTCATCCTGTGTCCTCCTGCCTGAAGTTTATTTTTGAGCACAAAACCTTTTTGACAAGTAAGGAACCTCCTCTAAATCATGCAGAACCCCAATGGCTGTAAACAAATATTTAACACAGAAGAGCAGAATAACAATTCATTCCTTACTGAAGGAACAAAGAATTGTGTTGAAGAGGGAAAGTTCATTTTGGAGATAACATGTAAAATTTTTTCTCAAATCCACTACCCTAAAATTCAAAACAAGGGTGCTTTCCAAACAAAAAACTTAATTTTCTCCAAAAGAGGCCCAAAGATTTTGTAATATTTAATACTGGTATGCAAACTCTAACGCCATGTGATTGGTTCTGCCATTTAGAAATTATTTAGAAAAATGCCAGCATCCTTAGATGGTCTTAAAGATGGAAGCTTTTAAAATTACCGTACACTCTACAAATCTAACCTGGAAGGTGCATAAAATAGGGTCTCAGCTCTTCCTCTGTCTTTTCCCCAGAAGAAGCTGTGGGGTCCATTTTTAGAATGAAAAAGAATTCACAACTACAAATGGAGTAAAAAAAAAAAAAAAAAAGCTGCAGGATCCCTGAGCTTGTGAAAATCAGATCCAGATGCTGGGGCATTAATAATTGAAGTGTAATGGTTACCTCCATTGGTATCAACATCACCTACAGAACTCAAACATTAGTAGTCTGGTGCAGGAAACTGAGACAGGGAAGAAAAAGCATTAAGCAGTTGAAGGGCATTCATTACCTTTTTGATGCCTACAGGAATAACGTTGCTGTGCTGCTGGAGGCCAACCAAAGGTGAAGACTGATCATCCTATACAGTAAAGTGAAGAAGTAGTTAAGTTCTCAAGTTGCAGCATCTGATGGCTTCAAAGGAACAATATGACATTAGATGGCTGGCAAAACACATTGTTAAGAACGTCAAAGCCACAAAACATCATCTGCTGAGCTTGGACCATAAAGTCATCAGCAAAGACAACAAAGCCAGCAGAAATTTGTGAATACTGAATTTAAGCTGCAGTATAGGACACTTTCTGGACATAATATTCTGCATATCAGAAGTGAACAAATGTCATTCCCTTGAAACACAAATATTCCACATGTTCGCTTGGACAGTACATCTGCAGCTGCCCAGAGGTCACATATATAATGAAGCCTCTGGGTGGAGGAAAGATGGGGAGCAGTTCACAAAGAGAAAAATCTCCTGAATCCTTATGAGGCAGGGCAAGGACATGACAAATGCCAGGACTCAGTCCCTGCTGGTGGTGCCAAGGGCAAGATGAGCAGGAAACAGCAGCCTGAAAGAGTCAGAGACACTGGAAGGACTTCTCACCATTCCACTGCAGGCCTGGGCTGGACATTCAGTTCAGGCCTGTGGCAACCTCATGCTGCCAGTTTTATCCCCACTTTCTGCTTAAATGGAAACGTACTCCACTTGCTGGCAAGTCTTGTCATTTCATAGACCCAGCTTGTATACCCATGTTGTGTATGTAAATCTGTTAAATCATACCTGTATTTTCTTGGGGAAAAAAAAAAAAGTAGGGTAATC
Source organism: Aleadryas rufinucha (assembly GCA_013397815.1). Lineage (NCBI taxonomy): Eukaryota > Metazoa > Chordata > Aves > Passeriformes > Aleadryas > Aleadryas rufinucha. Next base: position 20,325 of record VZTH01017872.1, on the reverse strand, counting down.
CAAATAGGTCTGTTTATAACCTTTCAAAAGTGACTGTTGTTCATTCAAGTCAATAAAGAGAATTACAGATCTAACTGCCGTTATTCTCGTGTTTAATAAAAGCAGCAATGCAACTTGTATTATTAAAGAGTAGACTGTCTAAGGTGCCTGATCTCAAAACTGTAATACTATTTTTGAATAACCAGTATGTCTTGTACATTGTCCTTTAATCACATCTTGGCAAACCATGTCATACCCCTTCTCTAATGCTCATCTTGGTGGGAGGTGAAAGAATTTAAAACTTCATAGGAGGAGGAACCTCTCAAGATTTGGGAATCAGCATACTGTTCCACCCATTACGTTTCAATCAAATACTTTTCTGGGAAAGATATGTGTTCTAGGAAAGATCATCATGACATTTTGCAGTGTCAAGAATCTTAAAAAACCCTATATACCTAGTTTTTCAAATAAAGTAACTTACATGTTTGTTCCACACCTAAAAAAATTAATCCTTTGTGGTTTTCCAAAAAAATTAAAACTGGGAAATTTTAAGCAGGCTAAGTACATGCCACCCTGAAATACCTTTGCAGCAAAGGCTGCAATTTTCACACTAGCAACCCATAAAATAAAAGGTACGAGTATTGTTTCTAGAATCAAGATTTATGTCCTTTTTAACACACAGCCCCCAGAAGATATCACGACTCCAAGAAATGCACTCAAACAGGTCTAGCACTCCATCCAGTGCAGCTCATTGTGTGGAACCATTTGGAAGCAGATACAGATACCAGAGTGTAAGAGAAACACATCTCCATTGTCTTCCAGAGCATGTAATCATGCTAAGGAGGGCTAATGGTTCAGCTTCCCAGCTCTGTAAACTTCAGGAAAGAATGAAGTTTATATCAATTCAAGACAGATTTTACATTAATTCTTTTCCTCTTGTTGCAAAACAGGAGTCATGGACCACATAACATTTAAAAAGGATGCAAAGCAGCAGGCAATTTCAGAACCACACTGAGCAATGTTATTTAGCAAAAAACTAGCCTGTGGGTTCTGCAAATGATATTACTCCCAACGCTCTTTCCATGGAAAATTTAGAATTCTGTGTACAAACAATGTACACACCAAGCAGCATGAAACTACATTCGAGGACAAAATAAAGCTTCTTTGAGCCATCTTCAAACCTGATTTGACCTTGGACAATTTCACTGCAATGAGCACAATTTCTTCTCTTTGTGTGAACACCTGTTATGGGTGTTCACACAAAGGTCTGAGGTAAAATGAAATTGCTGCATGCAGGGATTATAATAGTTGATGTCATGGCTGGGATACAAAGACTAGGAACAGACAAGAAGCAAACAGCTGTCACCATCCCACACCCAGAACAAAGGGGTTTTTTAACGGTAGCATGTTTTAGATAATGTAAATACTGCATGTAGATTAGAGCGCCGGTTTCAGTTAAGTGGCTTACTACTTTTCAGTCTTCCAGGAGAAATGAAACAGCAATAGGGAAAGGCACAACTTCAGCATAGTATTAGCTGTGTGAAATCAGAAGGCACTTTTGGCCTGTGTCTGCTCTCTCATGCTAGCACGGGCAGAAGTCAAGTATTTCAATGGCCCTTTTTGTCGGAGTATACCCTTTGTTAAAAAGCACAGCTACACCAAACACGATGGTCGTGATAACTAAAAGTGGTTCTGATATCTGGGTCCCCATGCAGAACAGGAAGTGACCACTTACTTCCAGCAGACAGACATTCAACTGCAATTTGAGTCTATCCTGCTGCTTCTGGTTTTCACACGGCTTTCACAACACAGAGCTGTATCACTGGTGCAAATAGGCAGCATATGCAACAAGCTGACCTTGTAAATTCAAGCTTAAGACCAAGAAAGAGATGACTGGAAGCTGGACACTGTACAGTACATATCAGTAATGTTTGCAATTTTCTTTTTTTTTGTTATTTCTCCAGCAGCCTTTTTCTAGCAAAGAAAATGATTAGTTTATGACAAAGCATCTTTTCTGAGATCAAAGGAGATAAACAAGAAATAAAAGCACCTCTCAGGCCAAGAATTATGCTAAGCAGCTCACTCCTCTTAGCATTCTCAGCTCTTACATAACTTTAAAAGTCCCCTTTGTTAGATTAAAGAAAACAGCTTGCATGCAGCCAATACAGGGGACAGGAAGGTCAAAGCAACACCAATGTGTCGAAAGTGTGCTGAAAGTTAACTACTATACTCCTGAGAGATCAAGGATCTGAACTCCCATCTCCTGCCTCCAGAGTAGTGCCCTGCATATGGAGTACATTTCACACAATGAGTTTGGGAATGAGCCAGTGAGCTTAAATTATGACAGGGCAAAAAAGAAGTGGAAGTCCCAGCCCCTAACTAGGAGAAAAGTCAAATTCTTGCTGCTGAAACACCGTAATCCTTCTTTCTGCTTCTCAAGGACTCAGAAGACCACTTCCTCCAAAGAAAACACCATGAAAAGTGCCAGATGTTTCTGCTGATGGAGCTGAGGCAAACCTAGGATAGGTTTACCTGAGGAAGGCACTGATATAAGATGTGGCATTTAATGAGTATAGCACAACTTTTATCCCGGACTGTATCCTTTTGACGTGGATACCTTTAGAGACCTTTTGTACTATGACCATTATATAAATAAAAAATAAACTGGAGTTTCTAGGAAGAAATGGCAGTGTGTAAACATGAGAGAATAGAAGAATTTTGAATAAAAGGTTGTTTTGACTGTTTTCAGCTACATTTTCACTTTGGCAAAGATGTTCACAGCTGACGGGCTGAACTGGAGCCTGTGCACTGTTATTTCTTTCACCACCAAATGATTTGGGAGCACTATTAGATATTGGGATTGTGTGAATTGGTCTCTTGGAAACAGCAATTCACACAATGGTTTTGAGAAATTTTAGGAAGAAAAATAGAGAAAACCTTGGTTGAAAACCAACAATTTCAACTTGAGGGAAGTGTTTGAAAACCCTGGATCTTTCAGTTATGTAGACTCCTTCGTGAGATGTACAGTATTGAACTGCTCAGGCAGGAAGGAGTCATTATTCCAAATAATATTTTTCTTTATTTAATCATTTAGAACTGGTTTTCTCCTGAGACATCATCCATTCAAACTTTAATGGCATTCTTTGCCAAGACATCTTTTCTCTTGGGATCTCGCTGCATTTCACAGGTAAAGAAAGGCCGACTGTGATTGCTCACTCAACCAGTTGTATTAAAAATAGTGGAGATGACAACACTGCACAGTCTTTTGTACTTGACAAAATGGAAGAATACAAAGACTTACTCTACAAGCACATCAGAAAGAATGGAGCCAAATGAGTCACAAAATACAAGGCCAGTCAGCAATGAAATGGAAAGAAAGTAAAATGAACTTCCACCTTGTTTTAGAAAAGACTCCAGTAACATTCTACAAATAAACTGAACAATAGGGGAAATCTGACAAATATATAAACTAAGATGTATGAATACACATACTATTAAGAATTACATAAAGAGAAAATGCATCATTTTAACTTTTTTTTTAGTACCTACTTACATAGAGCAGTACAGAGAAGTATATAACACATTTAGAGAGAAAGATGCCGTTAAATTATATACTTCACAACCAACTATAGTACAACTTCACAACCAACTATAGTACATTAAACCCAGTTACATTCCTTTCTGAATCATAACCATCTTCAAACATTTAATGCCAAGAGCAACTTGAAACCAAAATATGTAATTTTACATCCTCTGTGTTGCATCCTGCACATAAGCAACCCATATTGAGAAGTTTGTCTAGATACGCTTCTGGTACCAGTGTAGCAGTTCAGACACAGAAAAACCAGCACAACCACTGAAACAGATTCTCCTACCACTGGTATTTAAAAGTGATAAATCACTAGATTAGACCAGCACATTGCCTTTTAAAATAGAGCTACATATATTGACATAGATAATTCTTCCTAATTGTGTAGCTATTTGATTTCACTTCAAAGGTCAATCCCTATAGTTTTGAACTTCTCAATAAATATTATAGGCCCCTAATATAAATTGACTCACTGTAGCAAAATTAGGTATCTCAGATTACTTCCAGTTTTATAAGATGACTCTTTAAGGCCATTTGCTTTTTATTCGTGCTTGGCCATCAAAAGTCAACACTGCTATTTTTTTGACCCCTCTCTGTAAATGCATGAATATATTCTTTAATCCTAGTCACTTGCAACTCTGTTCATTTACAGTGGCAGTGACAATAAGGGCTTTTGTTCCATTCTGGATGCCTTGGTTTCTTTAAAGATGTCAAAGAAATTCCTGAGTATTCTTACTACTAGAATGGATGTGATAACTGTGCCATTAGAGTTTTCAAGAAAAACCTCTGTTGACAGCAAACAAGACTTTTTTGCTTGACAACCCCAGCCCTGAGTGTCTTGTACACTTTATTGCTCTCATTTTCTCAGAGTCTAATTTTAAGAACTGGTTTAATTAGAGAAATATCCCAAAGAGTACTCTCTTTTCCTTTCCAAAGCATATGTAAGTTTGTTGGAAGAAATACCTAAATGTCTGACCCAGTCCAGAATCATTAGGAAAAACCTGTATTTATCATTTTGTTACTCTAAGGCTTTTTTCAGTATTCTAATTCTCACAACAATAAAAATCAGACACTAATTAGTTTCATAATTAGGCAAGCAATCAAAAATGGAGGGAGTTAATTAGTACTTCTCCCTTACCAGTCCAAGAAAAAATTATATTCAATAAAAATGTTACAGCAAAATGGTATATAACAGGACTGCATTCAGGGGGTTTCCAGATTCTAGTCAGACTAAAAGGAATAGAGAACTTTTGGTGTATTAAGGCATTATAAATCAAATCTTTTCCACCGGTTGGGAACCATGCATGAGACTTTTCAAAGGTTTGTAACTCAGAGTTGAGTTTGTCTCTTTGGGAACTATCTGGTGATTTGTGTGCTGCAGTGTCATTTTCTGTCCAAGGACAGCATAACTATTAATGCCTCTTTCACAGTCTCCTCTTCTCTGAGCCCTGCTCCAGAGTGCTATGTACAAGCTCTTGGTGTAAAGAATGTGCTGAAGCTTTCACTTGATTTCTTGTTTACAATGTCAGCACTTCTGCTTTCTTCTCTTCTGTTTAAAGGCTAGAAGCATATGGCCCTTAGTGGCCTTGAAACCCCAAAGGGTAACTTTTACAGACATTGTGTATGATAGAGACTCTAATAAAAGTTAACCTAATTTGACAGCAGTCCCACCTGAAGGAGTTTAATTTATAAAAGATGCATAGGAAAGGACAGATTTTCCATCTGATCTGTGCTACTATAGACAACAGAGAAAAATAAGGTAGACACATAGAGTGACAACATAGGAAAACAAGCCAACAAGACTCTTGTGCTAGTCTCTAATGAGCTCTTTCTCCCTCACCCTGCAGAAAGGTCTAACAGAAAAACAAACAAACATTAAAAAAAAGAAAGGGGGTTCACTTATTTTCAGAAGATTGTTTTTATGAGATTTGACACAATCTCTCTAACAGTGATGGTCAAGCTTCTGAAAGTCTTTGTCCAGTTTCTAGTGTGTCTCACTATCACTGCATCTGGAATCAATACTAACACAGAATCTAATTAGCTGTCTCAGAAGATAGAAGCTAGTAAAAAACAGGAGGGACATGAAGGACAAACAACTGTCCAAATCAAGATGCATCTTGCTCAGGCATCAAGGGTTAAGCTGGTCCCCAGGAATGAAGCCAAAAAATCCTTCCAAAGTAGATTGGAAGGAAAGGCTTGGAAGGTTTTGGTCTCTATCAGTAACATGATGGATTGTTTACTTTGCAGGACCTTCTAGGCTTCCTTAAAGGGCAAATTCTCCTGGTACTTTAGAGTCTGAACACACTAGTAGTGCCCCAATCTCTTCTGCCTTTTTCCTGTGGTGTGGTGTGCTTTTGTGTTACTGCCTTTTGTATTATGGCCTTTTGTTATTACGAGTTTGGGGGAAGATCTGTGGCTCCCAGGATATACACTGAGTAACATTTCTGTTGACTTACCTGTACTAAACATTTATCATAGGGCTGCCTGCTACTGCAAAGGACTATATTTGATGGCTGAGGTGATTCCCTCAAGATTCTTCTTCCTTCGAGGTGGTCTTTACAGAGTATGCATTAGCCAACTTAATGTGCAGCTCAAAGGGAGCATGCTCAAAACCCACCCTGCCCAGCCAGCAAAAAGAAAGCTAGACCGTCTCCAGAGCCATCAACACAACATAAGCTCAACATTGCTGTTAAAATAAACAGCAAAAGCAGAGATTTCTCAATCTGACTGCAGCTGCTGCTGCTTCCACCATCTCCTTTTTTACCCCAGGGAATCAAACTTCGCACTGCAGATATTTCCACAATAGGTCCTCCTGCCCAGCTGCTTGATACGTTAACACCAGGCTCAAAACAACACATGCTCTCCATCTACCTTTTTCTTCAGGAACGGTAATCCTTTTTCTGCAGATTTTAATCCCTTCCCTCCTGAAATTTGCCATCTTATTTTAGACATTTTTTCACCTCAAGCTGTCATCGTCACATGCACAATTCCAGAGCCAGTAGTAATGAGCAGTGCCGAGGGCAAACAGCATAATCAATGTGCTACCTAGATCCTGCCCTCAACCTGTTTAGGAATTGCAAGGAGAAATGCTGTCCCCACATGAGTCAAGAAAATGAATTACTACTAACTCTAACAGAGTCAGATTTTTCAGCCTCGGTTACCAAAGCTCCAAATAAAACATTTTATACTGAAAGTTTCCTCTGTGGCTGCCACCAGGGGGCTTGAATCAATTAGCAAGGTATTTGTGGGAAAATATGAAGGCAAAAGTAGATCCACATTCATACACACCCTCCTTCATCCATTCTCCTTCTCCAAACCATCAATATACCTGACCCACTTTCTGACTCCCTGTTGTTGCAGATGTTGCTGATGCAAAGCCTGCTTCAGCTTGTTGGGAAGATACATTCATCAGAGAAATAGTGCAGTGCAGCAGTGTCTTCTTTTGTCAGGAGCAGCTGGAATTATTGCTTACTTGGTGTCACCCCAAGGCATTCATAATTAGGAGCAGAAGATGTGTGTGCCAAGATAAGCTGTAAAAGACACATTTTATGCCAAAAGCAGGTTGGGAATGTCTTTGTAAGTATGGCAAATGGTTTCATTTATACCTTAATGAAGGCAATTTTCTTGGATTTCATTTTTGCCATTTGCATAGAAGAATTTGATCTGCTGCAATAAAGATTCAAGTAGCATGCATCTATGATGGCGCAGTACCAAAACCCATTATTTCAGTCTGCAAATTCATAATTCCATGATCAAGAAAAAAAAAATCTCCACAACTGGTCACATCTGATTATTTAGATATGAATCTGAGGATTTAATTTGACAATGAAAGAGCATTATTTCACATGATTTTCAATTAATTTAAAATTAATTTCAGCATGAAGTGTGTTAGTTTCAACCCTGCTCAAAAAGTTTAAAACAAAATCCTGTGATGTCCCAACACACCGGATAGTTGGCAATACCAAAGAACGTGTGTTTTCACTAAGATGACAGACTGTGGATGGGAATGGCAGATGCATGGGTACATGTCTCTTTCTGCCAGGTTTCCCACTGCAGTAGTAACTGCTGGCAGAGCAGCAACCAGCAAGGAGACTACAAGATCTTAAACCTATGCAGCTGTTTTCTTAGCAGCTGACTTAGCCTTAACTGCAAACACACAGTCCTATCAGCTTCACCAAATGGATGATAAACTCTTATCCCTTGTTGCATTCCCTTGCTTGGCCATGGTCTTGAGTAGAGGTATCTGTGACAAAGGGCTGCATCCAGCTCAGGTTCATCATCAGGATTGTACTGTGCAATTTCCCAGTGGGACACCTTCCTGTCCTCTTCTCTCCTGGGGACAGGCTGAATAAACCAATTCATCAGTCTCTCAACAAGCCTGTCAGGAGCCTCCCCCTTGTCAGAAAGAATTATTGCTATTTATTACTAAACAAGACCTGCCAAACTTCTGTGCAGGACTATCCTCATGCATCTGACAACACCAGCCATTCCTGTGAGCAACTCAAATGGGAATAAAAAGCATTACAAGAGTCTTCAGTATGGCATACTGCAGACCACTGACTACCAACCTTTTTAGTCCAAGCCTCACTTCAGTGACCCCTTTTGCCACCAGTCACGGCCAGGAGCTCTTTGGCATCATGGCTTGGTGGAGGGCTCTGCAGAACACTGGGTGAGCATCTCTGTATCATCTGCATGTGTGAGTGCAGACCAGTCATAGCCCAGAGGTCCATGTGTTGAGTTTCGTTACTTAATACACAAACATATCCCACGACCTCAAGTGCCTCTGTACAGTACTCAGATAAATCCCTCTGCCAAGATCAAGTTGCAGGGGCCAGAGACAATCGCACACAACACGATGCCATAATAAGTTCTTTTCTCATACCTTGTCCCAGATAAATAAAACTTAACCTCCAAATGATAAAATATTTTAAAAAATATTTTTAAAAACCTACATATTTTGAAGATATTATCAACTTCATTCTTTATCAGAAAGTCTTTTAACTGGAGTTTTCCAGAAAAAAAATATGACCTAGGATTCCCAGATGACTTTACATTTTAACCCAACTGAGTGGATGGTCATTATTCTTCTAAAAGCAGAAAAAAAAAATTAACAGTCACAACACAGAGGAAGAAAATACTGATACATTTTGACACTTATGACTTGCAGATCAGAGACCTATGAAAACAGTACTGTCCTGTCAAGATTTAAAAAAATGAACTGGATGAAAATCACCTACAGAATTCTAATTAGTCTTATGCTTCTCTGTCCATCCCTGACATGCCACAGGTTGAAATTCTGCTTCTTCCCTCTGCAACTGAAAGTCAAAGAGTGAAAGGTCTGACATGTGTTGCTGGGCTGCACTGACCATTAAACAAATAAGTGAGGTGACAGGAGATGTGTTTGTTAGGTCATCTTATAACTGAGATGAAACCCATGCATTTTTAGGGATGAAAGGAAAAGCATGTACTGAAGCAGAGGATTATGGCTACATGATCAGAATTGTACAGGACAGAGTACCTTGAGACAAAAGCCTGAAAGGATTTGGCTCAGAGCAACAATGTGCAAATGCAGAGTTTCCATGGGAATAAACTATTTTGGTCCAAAAAGAAGCTACTTGGAATTCAAAGTGGGGCAACACTTCTAAGGCAAAAGTACCGTGTGGTCATAGTTTTTTCTTCATTGAAGGAACAAAGGGTTTCTGATCTTACTCCACTTACACATGCATAGTCACAGAATATGTAACCATTTCAAAGACAATGGCGTAAGTGGACTAAGTATTCACACTTTCACAAAGTTTCCTTACTATTGCTGGAAATTGTTAGGCATTAACAGCAAAGGTTCTTTTCCTTGCAGGTCAGCCTTGTTGCTAATTGTCCTCGTTATGACACTACCATCACAGTGATCATCATTACAATGTGTTGCAGTGGAACATAAAACACTCAAGAAGTCCAATCTTAAAAACTAAATACAGTAATATATATACAGAAGAAATTCTTTATTGTGAGAGTGGTGAGGTACTGGACAAGTTGCCCAGAGCAGCTGCGGATGCCCCATCCCTGGAAGTGTTCAAGGCTAGGTTGGATGGGGAATTGAGCAACCTGGCCTAGTGAAAGGTGTCCCTGCCCATGGCAGGGGGTTGGAATCAGAGGGTCTTTAAGGTCCTTTCCAACCCAAGCCATTCTATGATTCTGTGATTCTATGACATAAGCAGGGCTGTGTACTGCCCTAGGTTCTGGACTGTGATCATCAATGCCATTTAGGTGTTAGCATGCTCCCAGCCCAATTCCCACCCATCCTGACTCCCACTGTCCCACATCCTACCTGGGATCCATTTTGGGGTGGAACAGTACTGGCACGTTCTTACTAAGCCATTTGGGCTCAGTCGTCATGTTCAAAGACGGAAAGAGAATTTAGTCATGTGAACATGAGCTAAAGCCCAAGCTTTGCCTAGCTTTAGAGACACTGCCTCTACACAATATTCACAGTACTGTGCAGCAGAAGCGCATCTTAAGGCCGAGTTGCTGTACTAATTACCACCTGGAAAGCCCTCTGCATTTGTTGGTGTTGAACCCAATGACAGTCAGAGAGGGAAGCTGACCTTGGAGGCATCTTGGGCTTTGCAGTATACTTACTGGTGTGCTTATGTACCAGATGAAGGGCTCTGATCTCACTCTGAGCTCAGTGAGTCTCCTCAGTGAGACTGAAGCAATTTTAATCATTGACATGTGGCCAAGAGGGGCTATTTTTAAAAAATAAAGTTCTCAGAAATAGAATAGGTATATATTTAGGTGTGATAAAACTAGAACATTTTTCCAACAATAGAAGCCATTTGACACTGCTCAGAAAATCTGTAAAAATTTCACAGAGTTCAGATTATCAAAGTTTAGTCAGCAAATCACTTTCTTTTTTTTCAGGAGGAACAGAAGTAAAACTAGCGGTTGTATTTGGAATCATTAATGATCTCACGTGAAATTTTTCCACAATATTTACTCTGAAAAGGAGAATTTCAGCTCCAGCAGTCTATGCCCAAGTGCAATGGATGTGAATATACAGTGGTTTTAAAAAGAAAAATAAGATAGTGTCTCACTATCTTGTTTTGATTCCTCTTCATGAAATGTTCTCCATATGGATATTTTCGTAATGTTACTGCTGAATCAAGGACCTTAAGACATTTTGAATTGGTTCAACACCATCAAGTAGACGAAATACTGTGAAGTGGGCAAAGTGTGAAGTTGCATAAGATATTAAATTGAGGCCAAGAGAAAAATGAAGATGCTAAGATGGGTACTTGGGAAAGGAAATGGAAAAAATAACATCAAGACCAAAATTTCTCAGAGATCCCATTTCCTGCAATATCAGCGACCTGTGTAGATCACAACTAGGTCAGAGTCCCTGCAAAACTAGAGGATAAAAGATGACAAAATCACAGAGTTCTCACAGACTGCTGAGCTAAAGGCAAGTCTCAGGAAAGAAGAACATACCCCTACAAAGGCTAAAGTCCAAAATAGTAAAGCAGAGGGCCAGCTTCGGATGTCTCTGCCAAGAATCTAAAAGAGCAAATTCCAAGTCCCAGAAATATTAGACAGCAATCACTAAACAGAGATACCAGTTCAGAACATATAAGGACACTGGGTATGTGCACACAGATGGAGAGGCCAAAACCCTGAAGCTCAGAATCAAATTTCCAGAATTCAGTGTTTAGGGTATCAGTGCTCAGGTAGTATAGGAAAGATACATGGTCATGATTCAAAGAGCATGGATTTAATTTCTGGCAGCTAGCTGGAAGAACTCAGGGCCTCAGTGCTACAGTCTGTGGACCTGAAAAAAAAATTATTTTTTGAACTTTCATATGTCAGGCAAGTCTGTACAAGATCAATTTGCAGGATGGAAATATAACCTACATTCTCTATAACAGAGATAATTAACAGGGATCTGCACAAAGGAGATTAGTAATATTCTCAGATTCTTTGATTTATGAAGCCAAGGCACTTGTTTCCTGCACATCGTGCCTTTAGACTCCTAGCATAGCAAACATTTTATATCAGAGTCACTTATGCCTATGAAGGAAGGCATTCACATAGGTTTCATTGAAGGAGAATGGTTTTATTTGGTTTAAGTTTTTTGTGGTCTTTGCAAGCTGCTTCTTTCCCAATACTGAAGTTCCAGCACCTTCAGTGTGTGACAGAGCAGTGGATCTGGTAAGCCTGTGACAGGGAAAGACCCTGGCAAAGGGCTCCTGCTGAAGTGCTGAAAGTCTCTCCTAAATACCAGACCTCATGAGAGGGCGTATGTGTGCTCCATGGCGGAACTGTGGCCTTGCCTCTCTACCAAGCTATGCATCAGGTGCCACAACAGGCACATTGCAGGTCACATCATCAGCTTCCACAAAGCAGGAGAAAGGACAGGGTGTTTCTAGTGGATGGCTAAGGCAAAGGACAGTCAGGTGAGAAAAATGAGATGCAATGCCATGGCAGGAGCAGGCAGAAGCCTTTGAGCAATTGCGGGACTTGACAGGTCTGTGATTTCCTTAATCTAAAATAAAACGAACATGTTATCTTTTTAGGAGGAAAAATGCTTGGGGCCCTTAATCCTAGTGACAATCATCCTAATGACATCCTAAAAATAATCCTAATAACAACCCACAATAACTGAAGGGTCAAAGAAGGATTGCTGCTAGATTTAGCTAAGGAAATTCACCTGTGGTTTTAATTAATTATATCCAACTGGCTTAAAAACTGGTTTTTGAGCTCTCTTGAGCATGTCTCACAACACATTCACTGAGACTCCCCATCCTAAACTGCAGGGAAGGAATTTATGATAGTCACTGAAGAGCTAAAAGTGCAAACACCAACATAATGAGTCTGCCTGAGCTGCCTAAACTTGACTGTACCCCTCATGTATTTGCAGCTATGAATATTGTGGGGGATAGTTGTCAGTTTCTCAGACCACTTGCCAAGCAGGAGATAGCCTCAATGAAGCATACAAAGAGAGGAAACCAGGACAAGAGGCTTCCTTGATGGAAAACATCTGATCAGATTTCTCCAGTATCAAAAGCATTATACAAACAGATCTTTCCGTATTCATCTTGTCAGTAATTTACAATTAAATTAGCATATACTTAAAATCTCCTACACACAGATGGACTGGAAAACTTCCATGAAGCATTAGACAATCAAGAGGACAAGTGGATGTTAGATGCAAGAGACCAGAGATCAAAAGCAGGAAGCTGCAGCCAGTACAGACAGAAGGGTCTAATAAGAGACTCACACTAACATTGACTGAAGCTTCAGCTCGCAGCAGAGAGCAGCACAAAGCCACCACTGAATGGAACTTGCTTTCTGATATTCAGCTGAGAAAGGAGACAGCTGACAGGACTGAAGTGGGCCCCGTCACAGTAAAGGGACCAACTTTATTCTCTCACTAGTGCTATAAATATTCCCTTGATTTAACCGTTTTCCAGCAGTAAGTGCACAGACATGTCAAGAGAGAGGGACTGCTTTTTTTTAGCAGGATTTCAAAATTGCAATCTCAGTGACTCGTTTTTAGGGGGGGCATGTAAGTGCCAATCCAGATCAGAAAATTATGTTTCTAAATGGCCTCCTTTGAAGCCCCACACTCAAAAGAAGCACATATTGACAAGCAGAAGAGAATTATGGTATTTACCAATGTGTAAAAACTCACAGTTGCTAGAAATATGTATGCCAACATTTTTGCTTTATAGTGTATGGATAGAAAGTGAAAAATACTAGGCAGTGCTCAGTTAGCCTTCTGCACTGTGAAATGCACTGTGGTCCGTTCTGCTTTCTTGGGCATAGCAGAGTAACAGCTCCCCAGGCAAAGCACGGGGATGTTCAGTGCTGCCTGTGACATTCTCACCTACCTTGTACATTTCAGCATGCATTGTACAGAGCCTGCTACAACTACACAAGATTATGGTAAAGGTCATGTAGATTTTTATAGTGACAAATTCAAAAATAAAACTGATGTAAGAACTGTGTGAAGAAAAAGAAGTCAAATGTGAAACTTTCTGGCCTACAACAAAATGGGTTCCAATATCCAAAGCACTGTGCATGAGCTGGAGCTGTCTGAGGAAGTGCTGCTGGATTTTTCAACAACTTCACTATATCATCAAAACTTGCATCCATAAAAAAACCACCTGTCTCAATGCAATCCAACATGTTTTCAAACACTGCACTGTTACAATCTGGAATCCTACTAATTAAGCCTTGCAGGTGAAAAAATAATCCCCTGCAGAAATCATTCAGATTTTTAAACTTTCTAAACTTTTCTCTAACTAGTTTTCTTTGTATAACTTGTGCAGCTGGCACCAAACATATATTACTGTGGTTTTCTTGGCACAAGGCTGCAATGGCAGAAGGCCATGTTGTTCAAGTGAAATAGATACTAAGCACCAGATGTACAGAAGGGCTAGGGCATATACATTTCACTTCTCTCTGTATTTACCACCCTGTGCTGAAGCTTGGATACGTAAAACTCCTGGCTGTCTCCTTCCCCTCTTGGCATGTAAACCCTGAATTCCCTCAAGGGACTCAAGCGTAAATGTGAGCGCTCCCTGAGTCTCTGGAATACTTCTGACCATGCACACAGATACTTAACACTACTCGGCAGTCGAGTGCCAAGCCCTGCTGGGTTCCACCAGTTGTTGTTCCATCTGAGGGGTGATCCAGCTCATGGACTATCAGCATGTCTAAAGGAGGAGTGTTGTTCCTGCCTTTGGAAGCACAGCTAACAGACAAACTAGTGCTCCCCCCTTTGTACCACAATCTAGTGGTAAATTCAGCAAATGAAAACATACATACATTTACAGCCATCTTCTGCCTGATGGGATTCAACTGGCCCCTCAAAAAAAGCTTCTCTTACCACAAGTGCTTGCTTGTTTTACAATCTCTCTGGCTGAGTCGCTTCACTTTGCATGGAAAATTAAAAGCTCATAGGGTGAAGGAAAGTAACAACTCTGTCACCTAGTGGTCAGGATTCTCTCCAGGGAGTTTACAGTCCCAGGTCAATGGGAGTGATTACAAATTTTGCAATGAAGAGTTACAAGAAACAGTCAACATAGGTGAAGGGATGATATCCCAGAACTTCACAAGGGGAATTGTTGAATACAAATCATACCCCTTAAATCTTTCATTATTTAAAAAAAAAAAAAAGGGAGTGTAAAAGAAGTACCATCCCTTATCCTCAGATAAGGGCAGTTTCAGAGAGAAAGATGGGTTAAATTCCATCCATCAGAGCAGAGCAAAGTGCCTCAGTATATCTGTGTGCTGGTTACTGCCTCTGAGCTGTTGTGCTGCTGTCTCATTCTTCAAACATAAAGGACCAACACAAATCTAGGCTTAAGAAAAATGCATCCTGCAAGCTGAGAGCTGCCTGAAACATAGCAAATCTCACACTCTTACAGTGTACGAATTTGTATTCTAGCACTTGTATCCAGGGACACTGGGAGCCTCTGAGCTTGGATAGTTTGCCATCCAGCAACCATTTTACAGGTGCAAAGGACACCTGGAGAGTCACTGTGCTATTCTGTTTAGACAATCATCTTCTGCTTGTTTCCTTCCACACAGAGAAATCTCTGAGTCATCAGCATCATTACTGTCTCCTTTTTGCTTACCTAGCCGCATTAAAAGGATTAGACAGATCAGCAAGGGGCAGCAATTTAACCAGTACATACTTTACAAACAAAGCTACACCAATTTCTTCCATCTCCTCTGATTTTTTGCCACATAAAGAAACACTGTGACCTGATTTTGCCTATGTAGGGCTTCTGTTCTTGAAAAGGCAGTACTTATTATTTGATGTCTCAAATACAAAATGTCCACGTATTTTAATTCTTCCCATCAGTCTAGCATCTCTATCTATAGTAAGTTTAAGATGCTTATCATTCTATTGTCCAAGCAATTACCCCATACATGGTAGAGAACATTAAATGCTCCTTAAATCCCATTACAGCCAGAGGAATATGAGTCACTGAATGGCAACTAAAATAACCATGGCATTGAAGTTGTTTTCAGTGACTGTTGCTAAAAGACTGGAAAAAGTCAGCATGAGTGACATCAAGAGTCTACTGGTAAAATCTGCCTCTTTCCAAAATAAGATAATAACAGTGGTTGAGATTAATGACTTAAAGATCACAAAGTACATGTATGCTCACACTTAAATGCACTGCAAATATCTGAAATGCAAGGACAGCCACTGTGAAAAGCTGTAGAGTTCAGAGCAATGTTAAGGGACACGAGTCAAGTCTTATACAGCTGAAGGATAGATTTGGCCAGGGAACATTAAAGGTGAGGCCTATTCTGCCTCAACAATAAGACCGATGTAACAATTATGGGCAACGACAACCCTTCCCTTCAGTAGGGGATTCAGTCTAATTCTCCTTCTTACTCTACTAGGGCAGCGTTTGGTACTGATAGGGAAGGGGGAGTATCACCTATTGCCCTGAAAAGCACTGTTCCATTTCAGAAGGAAATTATTTTCTTGCCAGCTTGCTGTATGAGCAGGCACCCTGCCTGTTCTGCCAATCTACCTATAAGCAGATACCTATAATCTACCTACTTGTAAGCCTGATGTGATACCAGTGTTTTATAGTTGAGGATAGGAGCAGAGAATTCTTTATCTGTGGGTTCTGACGAAGCTGATCCTTGCAACTCCCAAGTGAGTGCTGAAGTCCTTATTCCTCTCATCTCAATGGGATCTCTGCCACCGAGGTATCAAGGCATAAGGATGCATTTCTCAGGGTTTCTGCTGTTCTAAGCTGCATCTTAAATTTCTACAGCTATTGTTAAAGAAAAACTAATGAATAAAACTTGGCACAAAGTAAAAGGGCAAGCTTTAGATCTTCTGTTTATTGCGTTTCATTTAGTGAACTTCCTTGCATGGGATTAAAGATGCAGCTTTCTACAGCAGCAGCAAATATTTTGATTTCTAATAAAAAAAATCATGTTGATTATTCAGGCCAATGGATCCACAGCAACCATGACATTACTTGTGACAAGTGATGGGAACAGTGGATATTTTTCGCTAGAGATAGTAAATTGGAAGACAGCTGAAAAATGGAACCAGCACTGGAAGAGATTAATGAGGAACTAAATGATTTACAAGTACCATGTCCTCATTTGACTGAGAATTAAATAAATTAACCAAAAAAAAAAAAATCAATGCTCTAATGAAGCTGAAGGGCAACTCCACAAATATATTACAAATGGACTTGGAGACAAAGAGGGGGAAAAGAGAGGAGGGAAAAAGCAAGCAAAGAAAGAAATGACAGCTTACATGTAAAATGTGCTTAGCAACCCAATGGAAATGGTAACAATTCAAGCAGAAGCCCTTAATGTTGTTTCCTGAGGGTGACAGGCAGGGAAGGAGAAGCTCGTGTAAGATAGTAGATACATCTGCAATAAGAGGATACCTTGTATGTGGGGAAAACTTATAAGAGAACTGGGTCATGCTACCAAAATGATAGAAGTTTAATTTGAAAGATAAAAAATTGGCTGGACATAGTGCTGTAAATGCCAGAGGTAGAGGGAAATTTAGTCTGTATTAAGGAATACACTTTCGAGGATCTTCCAGGATACATTCCTCTGGCAGCAACAAAAATGCAAAAGCCATGTAACTTGTCCTACTTCAGCAAACTTCCATTGCCACAAGATGAAAAATATTGATTCTGCACCAAAAGTAAGTTCTATATGAAAAGGATTACTTCTTGGGAACCTGAAAAATGTTACCGTGTAGAAGGATTGTTACAAAGGAAACAGCACTGCTGTTTTTCAATAATTATCATCACCAGATCCATTTCTTGGGCACTGAATTCAATCTTATTCTTGAAAAACCAGAAAAGGGGCTCAGCAGAGAATGACCAGTTACTTACATATTAATGGTCATCCCTCCAGCCTGTTTTAGTAACACAGTTTTCACTGACCCTAGAGCTGAGGGCTGTTCATACTGGGTTAGCTTAAGCATTTTAACAGGCCTACTTACTGGTTTGTTTCCAGCATTCAGGTTCCTGGAAACTGGGAAATGATTCACAGAAATTTTTTACAGGCCAGGTTACCCCTGCAATTCATTAAGGTGATTCAGCTATATCTTGTTAATAAAACATGTATAAGATTTTACATCAGTTTTACTTTTGGTGGGAGTTTGCAACTGCAACAGCTATGTTTGCATAATATTGCCTATACTTTTTAACCTTCTTAAAGCTTCCTGCTCTAACACTTAATAGTGCACATTATAATTAATATGTACATTACTAAAAGCACATTCTTTTGAAGCTTTTCCCAGTTATGAATAAAATTAAAAGAAAATCCAAATTTTCTGGTTCAGACACAAAACCAAGAAATGGAAAAATATTTTAACACTAACCTATTTTTTTTCAATTTGAATATTATCTTTAACATAGATCATATCCAAACATTTGCTTGACCAGAGAGGGATAGTGAGAATCACTCTGGATGGCTTCAGGCCTTTTTGTAAAGGCAGCTGTCCGGCCTACCTTATCTGCTACGATAAATGCTTCTGTATCACTATGCATTAAAAATATTATGTCAGGAAGAGTCAATACACAACATCCTAGAGATGGACAAAATGTGCTGTTCCAAGATGTGAGAACCACTGTTGTAATTTGGGTTGAGCCTAGATTTAACACTTCTTCATCTAAAGTCCAAGCAAAAACCACTGGACTTCGGGCTATTAATGGAGAATGAGATAATATCTTCCCTTTCTTTAATGTTGTAAGTTCCCTTCTGAATCAAATCTCTGATTAATGGTTGGGCTTGATGACCTTGGAGGTTTTTTCCAATCTTAATGATACTCTGATTCCGTGATTCTAATGCTGAAAATACTCATGTTTGGAAAATATTAGAACTGTTCTTGTCAACATTTCCATCTCTTCTTTTTAGGCTTTTTGTTTGGCTTTTTTTGTTGCAGCCAACAGAATTTGGTGAATTAATCTCAAATTCAAATACTGTTCTTACCAACCAAAGATGACCTATCTATTATTGAAGGAAGGTAGGAAGCAAGCAGGATGCAATTCTGCTCTGGGTAAATGTGTTTTATAGGTTGCGTATGTGTATAAAAAGGTTAAGGACAGGGACCAAGAGATGAGCTGTCCTTTTAGTGTGACATATAGCAAATTTTAACAGCATACTTAGAACTACTGGAGAATGAAATTCATCTCTGTGTAGAAAATTGCACTTAAGCCTTCAAAACAAGGCTATAAGTGAGAGATAATGGTTGTATGTACCTTTTCCTGGCTCATGAATGGAGCTGAATTTCCTCCCAAGAGTTTAGGATAAATATGAATACTCTTCTGAAAAACTGCAGAAATGCCACAGGTAACCAAAAAATACTTGTTTCAATGAAGGCTTTTAGTGAAACAGAGAGGTGTTGTGAATTTCTGTACTCTTGCAGAAGTGCCCTTAGTGTACATGATACTTCCTGGTAAGTGTGTTCATGCTGTGCCTCTTCACTGCTTGGTAGACACAGCCATAAAAGCCATGTGGATTTTTTAGTATTTACTCCTTAGGATTTTCCTTTCTGTTCCATTTGACTGCTTAGGTGGAACAGAACAGAAACACACTATCCAAAAAGTATCATGTGTTACAGGTGCTATTTCAAAAAAAAAAGGCAGTTAAAGAGAGATTCCTCATTTGGTTTAATTCAAAAAGTTATGCTAACTTTTTTGGACATACGAACATAATCAATGCTTTCAGTAGCGCATTCTTAAAAGATTCATAGATCTTCTAAAAGTGAGATCCAGTTTTTGATCCAATCAGCATGCAAGCACATTTTTTTCAAGGATTTGAATATGAAAGTAATGTTGTCATGGAGCTGCCCAAAAGAATATTTTTCCAACATGATGCCAAGTACCCATTAAAATCCAGTTTTGCGAGGCAATGAGTAATCTGATGAAGCCTAAGTTGTCTCTGTGCTTTGCATAAAGGTTCTCAGTCTGCAGCAGCAGGATCAAATTGAAGGAAAAACTATACAAAGATGATAATATGAAAAGAAGAAATGCATTACCCTTCTGTTCTGTCTTAAAGATATTTGCTATCAATGTTGATAATGTAGCAATGAAATTAAATCTATTCTACAATGTTCTATTCTCAAAACAAACACATTTCTCAAATCAAACACATATTTATTTATTCTCTTCATATAAACAGTCATGCCTATCTGGAAGAATCAGAGTCGTAAAAGGAGTAACTTCCAAAGCACAGGGAACTTGTTATGTTCTTCCCACGTCTCCCTGAAAGTACACAATAATCTAAACTGTTGGTCTCAGCAGGCAGGCAATGAAGGAGCACTAAAGCCACTGCTCCACTGGTAAGGAAATTACTGATCTCTGTGTGTAAGGACAGCAGTGCTTCCTCACCTCCCTTTGAAGAAGGAACTCCACCTGCCAGGACACCCTGGGCAGTGAGCAAACGCCTCTGATGCAAACCACCACCAGGTGGGCACTTAGTGCATGTAAGGCATCTGTGGGACTGCTGGGGAGATGAAATACCAGCAAGAAAACATGAGTGTACATGGAAAGGATGCAGGAGGAGGAAGAGGAGAAAGGACAAGATCATCTACCAGGTCAGAGGTGCAAGAGAAGAGATGTTTGTAGCTTCACTTGGAGTAACTTTGTGATTCTTCCCACTAAAACCAGCAGGACCAAAATGTTTCCTGGTGTGTTTAAATATAAATTCGAATAAATTGGAAGCTGTGAGAGAAACTAACGCTGCTGGATCGTGGC
>VZTH01017871.1:141121-220509 GCA_013397815.1 Aleadryas rufinucha | reverse complement strand
TGCTGAGCCGGTGCTGCCGGAAGACGCGGCTGCCGAGACACCTCACTTTACGTGTCTGCGGGAAGGTCACTGCTGCCTCGCATGGGACTGCAGCCCAGCTAGGCTTGACCCCCTTCCAGGAGAGGAGCAGCGACAGTGCTCATTTTCCTTCTTGGACAGAATTGTATATGATTGGCTTAGAAGTCAATAAATAGATTTTAAATAGTGAGATGAATCCTATACAACAGGGAAGTGTAAAAACCTTCACAACAGGCATAGTTATTCCTTCTTCCAGTGCACTGCCTCAGAGATCTTCGTGCACATCAGTTCTTTTGCACAAACATGTTCTTGTTTCTCCATACTATTTTAAAATGGAATTTATTTTGAAGAGTATGAATTTTGTAAGATGTAATACTTCTCTATAAATCAGATTTGCACAGTTCCAAGATGCTCCAATAAATTATTTTACATGTGTGCTAGGGAAAATTCTTACTTTTACTCCAAACACTTTTTTTGCTTTGTATGTATCTTATTTCTGTGAGTGAATATCATTTCTTTTCTAGAACTCCACCGGTTAACTGTACGACATACAGTTTTCTTCATGCATCATCTTTTTATTTTGCATCTGGCTTAAGATCAGGCTTTTTCTTCATCCTGTTTAGAGTCAGTTGGTCACATTAGGTTACTGTGACTGGATATAATAGGACATGACACATTTGAGACACATGACACATTTGAGAAACACACTAAAGCGAATGTGTTGTGGGGTTGGATTTTTTTTTGAGATAAAAGCCTCATGCTCTGTAATTTCAGTCTATTATTTACTTGCATTGCCATACTTCATGATCTGGTTGGGGTTGGAAGGGACCGTGTCAAGCCTGCTAAGGTCTTTCTAGGTGTCATCCCTTCCCTCCAGTGTGTCAGCCACACCACATAGTTTGGCAGAGTTGCTGGAAAATTTGCTGGCAGTAAACTCAATCCCGCTGTCCATGTTACTGGCAAAGATGCTGAACAGTGACAGTCCCAATATCAGTCCCTGAGGAATGCCAATAGTCTCTGGTCTCTGCCTGGACACAAAGTCATTGGCTGCAGTTCTTTAAGTGTGGCCTCCAGCTAGGACCTTATCCACTGTTTCCTCCATCAAACCCATGCCTCTCCATTGTAGGGGCAAGAATGTTACGTAGGACAGTATCAGATGCTTCGAACAAGTCCAGCCACCAGGACTCCAATGAGAGAACAAAATAGAACAAAATCATATATCCTGCTACATATACCTCTAGGAAAGAGTATTGTGTGGGATTCATTATAGAAAACTTTAGGCAATCAGATGAAGTGCTTGTGTTTCTAATCACCCCAATGTCCTTAAGTAATTCCTGTCAAAGAGAGATGAATCATCATCTTTGGAGAGCAGCTAGGACCTGGTCTACCACTTTCTTTTAGTGATGGAACTAAATAGTCTACCTTTATGCAAGTACTGTATAATCTTGAACAACTCTTGAGAAAGCCAATTCTTTTCTTCCTGAAGTGAATTGCTGAGATGACAGCTGAAGTGGTCTTTGAAAATAGATGTTTGGCAGGTTAAACTGCTTCAGGATGATTTGTGGAGGCAGGGTACTTCATGAGTTGCACAATGTCTGTGTCCTGCTATGTCCTATCAAACCAGTAAGATTTTAAGGGGTAACTTCAAGGTCACACAATAGCTTCATACGTGTAGTTGGTTCTGATGATGATGAGATCACTAGAAAGAAGAACCAGAGTAGTTGTTAGCTGGCATATACTGTTTGGGGAATTCATGAAATCTTCATCGCTGACATTTTTAAAAGCTGACTGGACTAATGACTGTCAGGAGGGATTGAGTAAAATTCATTCAGTCCTGCCTTCAGTCATATCTGTGGGTCTATAAATGCATTGATTCACTATGTTAGAGTTCATTCTAAAACCTGTCTCTTATTAATAGAAAATAAATTGCAGCCTGGGTAACCTAAAGCTTGACTTGGGGAGTTAACATCATATTTGTGAAGGAAATTGAAAAATAAAGTAGAGCTTTGTGGATGTATGAAAGCAATTTTGTTATTCTGCTTATGCAGAAAGTGTAGGTAGATTTATATTACTGTACCCTTGCCCAAAGCACGAGTAACAGAGACTGATTTGTGTTACAGTGCTGAGAACCAGCTACCTCTGGAACTAATCTGAACATCCACATCACATTGTGTTTTTCCCCGGATCGCCTTTGGAGTTCTGTGACATCCCTGGGATCTCATTTATATAAATCTTGTGGGGCTTGGGTTTTTTGCAGGTGAGAGGGCATTCAGTTGCAGTTTTCAGGAGGAGCATGGAACTATGGGTCCTGGGACTGTGTGGGGTGTAATATCATGTGAGATTACTAGGACTGCAACATTTACTGGAGTAATGCTGGAGGGCTGTAGGGGGAGAAAGAAGCCAAACCTCTCCTCCATTCTGCAATCCATACAGAGTAACAGATCTCTTTGAAGGCAAGTCAGTCAAGGAACTCAGACATCCTTGTGTTCCTCCTTCATCTTGTCCCATCCACTGTGCATGACTGGAAAAGGTCTGGTCATTCCCAGCAGACATTGGAGAAGACTGATTACATTCACTGTGTCCAAAATCAGCAATTCAGTCACAGATCAGTAGATTTTTGGGGTGCTGTGTATCAGGAATCATTTCCTAATCACAGATGCTAGTTCTCTTTTCTTTCTGTTTTCTTCTGGTTCTTGTTTGCAAGAATCACAAAGTGTTTCTCTCCTTATCTTGCACTCATGTCAGACCTACTGGATGTGTCTCACTGAGACCTAAATGCATTTCAGGATTCACACATGGAATTACTGGCCACATGGATGTGGGAGTGGCTCTGCTCCTGTGGAAGTAGGTAACAGTTTCACAGTTGACTTCACTTGAAAGAGAGCTCAAATCAAAGCTCAGTGCTTTTGAAATCCATACCCCGCATATTTAAATTCCTCCACTCCTTCTTCATGAACTTGATTTTCATAACAGGTTTCCGTTGGGAAGACCTACTTACTATATCCATGAAATGTTATAACAAAACAATTTAGAAAATAATAATGTCTGTTCTTTTATCACTACTACAATTTATAAATTATTTCTGCTATTGCTTGAAACCTATACTGTCTCATAATGTTATGTCTTGCCATTGGTTTATTTTGTCACTTTCCTGAGTGTATAAACATATATATGTTAATAAAATGAACTTCGTACTTTGGAGTGCTTACTACTGAGCTATTTGTAAATCAAACCAATATAAAATCACAATGAATCAACTATTCAAGAACAATTCTTGATACACTAAAATACTAGTCTTGCAAAACGCATTCGCTTGTCTTGTAGCCTCATATTAAATCAAGATGGCATGCAGAGTTCATTTTCTTCCAATGTAAATAAAAGTGCAATAATGCCACATTAGTGACATTAGCGATTAAAATAATATGGGCTGAAAGCAGTGTTACTTTTTGTGTTAATTGATAAATAGCTAAACACAGTTCAGGTACATTCTTCCTCCCAAAGAAAATGTTATGTCATAACCTATAAGTTTGTTTTATTGGTCTCCTGAGAATCAGTAAGAACAGCCTGAATACAGCCAAAGCTAAACTGCAGGGGAAATTGTACAGGTAAGTGCTCCGTGCTGCTGTCTGTTGGTCAAATTGTAGAATGAGACTGAAATAATTGAGTTCATGCCCATGGTGGGTACACAAGATTTTCTCCTCTTCACCCTTGTAGCAACCCATGGTTAAGCTGTTAAATTTCAGAAATTGTATTTGTTATGGAGGTTATAGCTGCTGCAATTCAACTGAAAAGCAATTGGATTAATTACTTAATATATTTGATACTTAATACATTATTCAAATATTGTGAGTAGCTCACCACAGCTGAAGCTGTCTGGATGGTGAAATCAAGGCAGAAGAAATACCAGAAGGTCTTTGATGGGTTGGGGGTGGTGTGCTCACTTCAGGCTCAATGTGCCCCCAGGACTCAACCTTCTGTACTGTGTTGACATCTGGCATCTGTCACCTTAGTGACACAAGACACAATTTTTTCAGTGATTTGCAAGAGATGAGCTGAAAGACCCAAAGTCAAATTCCTTTCTATTTATCTTAAAGTAACTGTGACAGATGGAATGGTTAACTTGAGCAGGGAGACAGTATTGCCTTGTCCCAGGTGAGTACAGAGGCTCAGCTCTTGTGGATCGAATCACTGAGATTTTTGGACTAGTCCAGGCTAAGAAGGAAATGGTACAGGTAATGGCAGAGTTTCTCTTAAGTAGAATTAAGCAACACTCCCCCTTCTTCAAATGAAGATGAACATATTTTAGAGGATTCATGGGCTCTAGGGCTTCACTGTTCCTCTAGAGCAAGCACTTAGATGCACACATGTGAAAGTAAAAGGAAGATGAAAAGGCTGAAAATGCCAAGGATGCTGTCTGAAGACCCATTTTTCAGTTGGTTCTGCCTCCATGTCCAGTTCATCCATTATTTTCCAGATACTGTTTTAAAATGCAGCCTTCATGCAGGAGGTTCCTGTTTTTATTTTTCTAAATTTAATTGCTGGTTCAAACATTCAACATCAGAATCTGTGATCTTCTCCCTAGTCCATTGAACTTATACACATATTTATCTATTAAAAATATGCATATTTATACAAATAACATGAGGTAGGACAATTTGAAGAGGTGAAATTTAGAGAAAATATCCAAAAATATGCCATAGCAGTGCACAGAGTGCTCCCTTAGAAAGGAGAAAGTATTTAGATTAAAAATTGCTGCTTCTGATCGGAGGAAGAATATGGACCTGACTATCCCTGAAATAGGATAGTAGCATTTCACCTCAGTTTACTTCCAAAAATGACTGATTTCATCCCTCAGCCAAATTGAGAGCTCAAGATTATGAATAAGAGATAGAAATAGATCTCTCTCTTCACCTTAGAATTAGGCATAAATTTTCAGGCCTGATGCATCCTTCTCTTTAGTAGCATCCTCCCCCTTTTTCATACAACAACCTTCTTTGTATTTCCCCTTAAACTCTTCATATGTAGAGCAGAGTGGCCCAAGTCAGTGCTGCAAATATCAACTGGTGTAAATGCCAGTAGGTGCCTACCTGTTTGAGTTACCCCTTTCCTCACCACTTTTCAGATGGAGAGCAGGATTCAAAAAAACTCTTAGCAAACAAAATACTGTCCAGCAAAATCTCAAGACTTCTAGGAGTAATCTCTGTTCAGAAGAAAAAAACCTCATCCATCCCTCTGATGATAAAACTTTTTGTAAGTGGTAGCTAAACAAGAGATTTCAGATGGAGTTATAAATTATTTATTTTTTTTTAGTGGATGTGCTATCTCAGCCACTATGCAACAGGTTGGAGAGAGACCGGAAACTCCCAGTTATTTCTATGACAACAGGAGCTGTTGGGCTCTGGGCTTATTCAACACCAAAATACCAATCCCAGAAAAAAACCCCCGACAACCCAAACCCTGAATCCACTACTTGTGCATCTCTGACTGGCCCTTTTAAATCAGGAGAAATTTAGGCCTAAAGTTTTTTGGTTCATCAGTTTTCTATCTCTGAAATGGGATCATGACTGG
The DNA here is from genome assembly GCA_013397815.1 of Aleadryas rufinucha. Lineage (NCBI taxonomy): Eukaryota > Metazoa > Chordata > Aves > Passeriformes > Aleadryas > Aleadryas rufinucha. Next base: position 214,923 of record VZTH01017871.1, on the reverse strand, counting down.
GGTCTTTGTATTCTTATAAGGACATTGTGAGATGGCATTCATTAACACTTGATCACTGCAGTGATGGAAAATCTGATGACAATGATAGTTCTGTCTTTAGACAACCGTTTGAGATTTGAAAAGCAAGTTTTTAAGCTCAGTTTCACTCTGTTGGTACTTTCAGCAACGTTGGATATCCTTAACATGCATGCATTTACTGCACCATGCTATGCAGGGCGTTATGAGCAGTTGCCGTGCTCCACTCAATAAGAGGTGGCAATTTGGCACCATAGAGTCACTTCAGAGAAGCATTGTAGATTGTAATTACTTCATGCCTGCTTTTGTGTTTTGACACCACCAGGTGAGAGGTGTTGGTGGTGTGCATGGCGTAGTTGTCATTAAATATAACCGAGCTGAATGTTTGATGAAGTGAACAAAAGATAAAGCAAACTAGGCATGCAGAGTCAGACCTTTAAAAACAATCTTGATGTAAATGAGGAGAGGCTTTGTTAGTAGATCAGCAGACTGCAGAACTGTTCAATCCCCAGTTTGCAATGAAAGCACTTCATGCTAGGCTACAGTAGCATGATAATTTTTATCCTATGGTTTTATTGCTGAAGCTGTGATAATGTGTGTGCTTATATACATACCCATACAGGCAAAATTTGTGTAATGAGATTAATGAAAACAACAATAAATATGTTTTTAACATCATGCAGCTGGCAAAAAATGAGGGTTATATCTAGAAATGCATTAGATCTACAAAATAGATTAATTTTTAGAGCATTTATTGTTGTTATTATTTTTATTGCTATTATTTTTATTTCTAAGGCTTACTAGACTTCATTCTTTCAGACAAAAACATGCATATCAGCTTTGCAGTGTGATTGCCTTATGGGCATAAAGCTTTGCATATTTACTGCCCATGAATCATACAAGTATGTGAAATCCAGTGAAGATTCAATTTTTCCTGCTAGATGCACCTCTAGCCGTTTAATTAAAATATGTATTATTAATAAAACTAGATTTAAGTAATATTTTTTACAGATATGACTGAAACATTAAGGGCAAATTGTTTGATACTTTCATAGTAATTTGCTTTTAATGTTTTGTGCCTTAATCAAGGTAATCCTGGGATAAGGTTTATACTGCTCGTGACTTCATGATGTTCAAGTCACCAAAAAGAGATTTAAGAGTTTTCCAAGACAGAGTCACATTTACTTATGAAATTAGCTTCAAATTTTTTGCTGCAGAGGGAACCCTACGTATCAGCAAAATGCAGTAAAAAGTACCTATTTAGAAAACTCTTCTTGTTGCACAGATTGCAGTCTATTGTATCCATCTCCATTAAATAGGTGTCAGGTTATTGTTTTATTCCAACCCTTGTGAAGCCGTAGATGTCACAGTGCCCTGTTCACTGAATTTATCTTCCGCTTCCTGGTAAATTTCCCTGGATCTCCTCTAATGTCTGGCATGTAGATATACTGATAGATGTGATGGTACACAATTGTGCATACCTGTTGGTAAAGGATCAATAACACCCTCGGCTTCATCTTATCCTGCCTACCATCTAATTCTGCATAACTTTGTCTGTTTGCATCTAATGAAGCTTTTGGCTGCAACAAGCTTATTAATTACTTTTAAAAATTGTTTTAATTTTTAGTTTTTAACTTCCAAGTTATATTATAATCCTAACGGAAGTGTGGCTAGTGGGAGTTTGAGAGGATGTCTTCCCTAAGAAAGGGGTAAAATGTAATTAAACATATCACTCAATTGTGGTAAGAAATTGCAGATATGGAAGTCTTATGGGAATTTGCCAGTCAGAGAGGAAGCAGTGATTAAGGGAATAAAGGGAAGAATTTATATATTTTACATTCAATTTATTCTTTTTTTGGCTGTGGAGGATCACTGCATTCTGCACAGGTCTGTTGGAATCCATGGTGTATAATTTCATCATGTATTACTGAAATCACTGCACACCAGTAAGTTTCCTGGACATTACAGGTGCACATAACACTTTGACAGATGAGAAAAAACACAGGAAAATCTGTGAGATGTCTCCAGAGAGGAAACCACAGCTCTGTCGTGAAAGCAACCTCCAGAGAACTCATGAAAACTACAGGACAGAAGATTCCAATTTTATCTCAGTTTAACTCCAAATTTTAACACTATTGGGAAAACAAAAGTAAATATTTGAAGCAAAAACAATTTTGAAAGTCAAGTACAGAAAAATCATTTGTATTCTAACGTGTCTCTTTGCCACACAGTTATAGAAGCATAGAATGGTTTGGGTTGGAAGGCTCCATTAAAGATCATCTGCTACCCACCCCTGTGCAATGAGCAGGGACATTGAGCTAGATCAGTTTTCTCAGAGCCACATCCAACCTGGCCTTGAATGTTTCCAGCAATGGGGAATCCACCACTTCTCTGGGTAACCTGCTCCAGTGTTTTACTACCCTCATTGTAAAAAAATTCTTTCTTATAACTGCATATAGAAAGTACACTTTATATTTTTTGTATACTAATATGTTGCTGATTTTCATAACTATTTTCTTTACTCTGACTATTTAAAGACTTATTTGACAACACAGGGTGTACCAAAAAAACCCTGAAACCATACATTAGTATAAGAAATAAAATTAGTTTAAAAAATCTTGACTCATGCCTTTTTATTAAAAGCACAAAGTTTGCTGAAATAGCCACTTAGTTCAAAGAAGAACAAAATGACAAATATATTGTCTTTTTGTTTGTCTACTTGTTTTTGAACCTTATATTCAAACTTTTCTACACAAATATGTAATTAGGAAAACCTTTATGTTAGAAAGGGAAAATCAAGGTTACCATCTAATGACTTCTGAAACAGGGGCTTTGAGAAAAACTGTCATGAGAATAACAATAACATAGCAGTGCTGGCCTGACTGGTACATCTCTGGTCAAACATTTATTTCCGTAAGTGAAAGCACAGCGCACACTTCCTATATGGATAAAATATTATAGGATTACAGGCATCCCAAAGACAAAATGTATTCCAGAATAACCAATTTGATTTGTTAGTGGCAAACTGTTCTTTGCTGCAGGGAGTTGCACAGTAAAAAGGCAAGACACAGTCTTGGAAATTTGAAACTGTGGTGGAAATTAATCACAATCAGAAGTGGTATTAGAATGACACATTTGTTATACAACTGTGTACATTACTCTGGTATATTACTATTAGCATATTTTGTAAAAAAATGTAAAATACTTACATGTTTTCTCAACTGACTTGTTTAAAGTAACATACAATATTTACATTCACATAACACACTGCATAGGTACCATACCCACTACATAAATGTCGTAATATACTTAAATATATATTCTAACATTTTTATGCTAAATTCAGGAGACATTTAATGTGTTATATTTGTAACCTATCCTTTCTGTGTTTCTGTGTTTGAATGATTGAGTTGGTCTCTCATGGGTGCTCAAGGATGGTGAAAATTAAAATCACACGCCTAACACCTTTTGGAGATTTTTAAAATAAATCTTTCATAGAAAATCTTAGAACTTTGTTCTCATAGAGTTTTGAAAAGCAGACCTCCTGCTTAATTTTTACTTATTGCAAAAAACAGTCTTTAAAATGGACTTGTTTTGAGTACAGAAATAACGTGTTTCCCATTCACAAATCACCCACAAAAAATCCATATTACTGTTTTAGTAGCAGTGCATAAATTCAAAATTGGATCAATTTGCAAATATTTGTGCTATATTTGAGGACATTGGTTAAAGAAGCAAACAAAAAAAAAATGCAATTAATTATGAATGTTCTATAAAGAATTCAAGCCTACTTTATGCCTGATTTGTCATTGTTGAAATTAGTGTAGAAATTTCAGACCTTTGTTCCAAAGCAGTAAAAATGTTATTTTCCTACCAAATGTAAAGGGGTAAGAGAGAAACCCACGATATCAGAAAGAAACTATGACATCCTAATCACACCTATCAAAGATTTTTCTTTCTATTGATTTCTGCCCTGATTTAGAAGACACATCCTACTTCAGGTGTCCCTACAGCTCATGTTTTTCATTGTGAAATAAATGTAAGAATTTGATCTCTTATATCAAGATATTTGTGTAGTAGTAGAACTGAAAATATAATGTCATTTTACTGAATTTGAGTCAGACGGAATTATCAATTCAAACTACTATTTATGAATTCAGGAATTGACTTTGCCTACTGATTTAGTCACAGATTTTGAAAATTCTTTTATCTCAGAACTTCTATTTTACAATAGATATTATTTCTATGGTTCTGGTTTTTTGACACAAGTATAATATGTGAAGGACGAGATCCTACTAATCTGTAAAATTCATCATTCCATTATCTGGAAACATAGGCAGAAAAAATGAACTTTTAAAATGTGCAATATTCTGAGTAAAACTATGCACACAATATATTCCACCTTTACTATGACTGTCAGATTAGCAGATCTATTTAATTCTTGCTGTTTCCCCATTTATATTGCCCCAGTGCTATTCTAAAGGAAAATAATGTTTGATGTTTAATTTCTTTTCTACACTTTGTAATCTAACTGCATGGGAAATAGTAATTAAGGACCATCACAGCAAAGAATAGCTCAAAATACTAAAATGACACTGAAATACCTGGTGAATAATGACTACTTCTCCAAATGGTGCTTAGTTTTTAATATCTGCTAATAGCTGAAGTAGAAGGTGAGCAGCCATTGGACAGGTAGGCAGACTGACAGCAAGTAAAATTTGGCAAAAGAAGTTGGGGTTCCTCTACCTGACCACAGATGTCTGCATTTTACTTGTCCTGTCTAGATCCAATGGAAAGAAGGAGAGAAAGAAAAAAGGCACTTCCAGAGTGAATTGAATTTCATTCTTAAATAGATGTCTATCTTAGGTCAGGTGAGCAATGCTCCAGAATAACTTGTTCAGACACTTCTTTGTAGACACTTACATAACTGACATGTAGAGCCAGATGGAAACAATATCCTCTCTTCTCTTCCTACAGGATAGAAACATATTCATTTTATTTAGAATTTTTACTTATTTTTTTAACTCTGAAAAAGGGAAAAACAGACTGTTTCTCTCACCACAATCATTCATATCTGGAGATAGCAGCTGCAGAGAAACTCTTTGCTGAGACTGAGAAAAGTCCACCCTCTTACTAAGGAGGAGTGTGTGTCTCCCGTGTTTTGGATTTTGTGCAATAGTCCCTGTAGCTCATTTCTCTTTAGACAGGGCACTGCTTAGAGGGCAGGCTCCACCATGAAGTCAGCTGCCAGAGGGGTTGTGCCGTGGGCCACAGGACTAAAGTGGTGTTAGTTGTTCATGTTCAGTATTCCTTTGTGGAATTCCTTTGTGTATTCCTTTGTTCATGTTTCCCTATTCCTTTGTGGGTGGATTCCTCCATTATTTCTACCTCTTTTTTCCCCACTGTATGAAAACCAACATATTATTTACATGCTTTTACGTATTTGAACTTCGATTCAAATGTCAGAAGCCAGTCAAAGGACAAATTTTAGATCAACATACAGCAGAGTGTTCTCCTGGGAAAATGGGCAGGGCACTGAGGGAGTTGTGTGGGATGTCTGGTTACCACCTTCTCATCTTTTCTTACCGTTCTCTTCTGCGGAGCTGTTCTCTACCTATCTCTTCCCAGTCATTGACTCAAGAGGAACAGCTTTCCATGGGCTGACAGACCATTCAATGGTTTCCTTAAGATGCTGAGTACAGCAATTTCAAGGACCAGTCATTAGGGCTATACTCCATTTTGTCTGTGGGGTTATGGAAGCACTATGAAGTCAAGCACACTCATAATGAGATTCATCTGAGCAGAAGTGGACACCTACCCCACAGATACATAAATACAAGATAGTGACTGTAGGCTTCCCATATGTGGAAATAAATCAGTGTAATTAACTTTATTCTAATGTCAGCACCAAAAATTATCTGATGTACAGAAGTATGGAGGTATCTTTTTTATACTACTGACTCTGAAGTGCCACTAAAAGTCACTTTCAAATTTAGATGGCATGAATTCAGTTCTGAATGTCTTCAGTTCTTGTATAGGCAACCTAAACTGAGCCTGAGCCCCAGGCAACATAAAAGTCTCATTTTTCTTTGTATCAGACAATGCAGGAGAACTCTTAGGAAGAAACTTCAGCCAATTTGTCTGACTTGTACTGGCCAGGTACCATCTCTTACCTTGAAATCACTTCTGAGAAGCAAAATCACACAATCACACAATCATTTAGGTAGGAAGGGAGCTCATGAGAAAGTCTAGGTAAAACCCACTGCTCAAGTAGATTCACAAGACCAAGTTGCCCAGGACCATGTATCTCCTCAGGCGGAGACTTCACAACATGACTGGGGAACTTGTGCTAGTGTGTGACCACCATCACAGTAAACGTGTCAGGCTAACGTGCATTATATTAAGACATCTTAAATTTTGACTAATTTGGGGGCTAAAAGGAAATAAAGGAATTATAATCTGATATAGATATTTTTTTTTTACAGGGAATGAAAAAGGAAAAGATATCTGTTTATTGTTGGCCCAAAGTTTTAGAATTTGCTGCTGGAAAGAATGAGAAGGCATTAACAAGATTCCCTGAGACAAAGAAATTCATATTGTCATTGAATTCATGTGGTGTTGAAGAAAAATATATATGTGCAATCACCTAAGTGTGAGAGAATTATAGAATCACAGAATGGTTTGGGTTGGAAGGGGCCATAAAGATCATCTACTTCCAAGTCCCCTGTCATGGCCAGGGACACCATTAACTAGACCAAGTTGCTCAAAGCCTCGTCCAACCTGGCCTTGAACACTTCCAAACTTGGGCCATCCACTCTAAAATGAGAGAAAGAGTGTTAGTTCCAAGATCTTACATTTCCATCCAGAGCCTGGCCATGTGTGTTTCATTAGAATGTGGCTTTAACAGGTTGTTTTGATGATGCAAAGAACCAGCTATGCCTTCTGCCTAAGGATACATCTGTGTTTTCTGGATCCAGAGATTCCTTTTGCCACAGCTTCTGGAATGCCTGTTCTTCATGTGGCCACAAGTTGCAGTGTTTCCAGGAATAAATTATTAGAAAGATGTGTCCAGCCCTGTTATCTACCAATAGCTGCAGGTTTAAATCTATTACTTACTGCAAACATTGCAGCAGCTGTTACTGCACTCATCTCTGGACCAAACAGCTTCAGTCAAAGAATCCTGAAATTTTTGTTGTATTTGGTTGTGTCTGATGTTTGTTGGTTTTTCATTCCCTATTGTAGCTAGGAATTACTCAAAATTGAGTTTGCTTTGCTCTTGTTTGTTTGTTTACAGAGTAACATGGTAGAAATTCCTGTCCCGTTAGAAGTGTTGATAAGCAGAATTGATGATTGTAAGGTCATCTGCTCTCTTGAGGTCACTGAAGAAGCATCCAAACCAAAAGAGTAAGGGCTCAGTTCTGCAAAATCTTGGAAATGGCTCATTTCCAGAGAATTTTGCATTAGTCACAGGGTAGTTAAAAGCCTTCTCTGGTGAATAAGCCCTTATATCCTGTTATATCACTGGATATAGCACTACTCTGCAGTCTAGAGCAAGATTTACAATTTTAAGACTGAATTAACTTTCCTTCCATAAGAGTTCAGGGACAATTATCATTGAACATATGGACATGCCAACATTTTGGTCTTCCTTTGTTTACCCCCACTAGGAGGCATGAATACAAGTAAGAGTTATTAAAAAAAAAGCTTTTTGAAGAAAAGTGCAAAAGCAGAAGGAGTACACTGCTGTAATGGAAATACATCAGGTTAATGTCATTTTTAGAGTCCTCACAGAAACAGCTGGATAGCTTTAAAAATAAATAAATAGAAATTTGTTTTAGAAAGAGGATCTTAACTATAAAATCATCACTGTGTTATCAGAGAATGACAAATCCCACCAGAAAATGCCCAGCTTTATATTTCTTTAATAGTTGGAACTACCAAAAAGCCTGAATCGGGTCACAGTGCTTTTAACCTGGCTGAAAAAATCTAAAGATGGGATTGTTCAATTCTATCAATTCTTCATTTCCTATTACCAGGAATCCTGTTTGGGGGTTTCAATACATGAAAGGTAAAAAGATCACGAGGCAACACTGAAGCAGGTAAATATTGACAGATCTAAAGCACATACCAGTGTCCTACTGAGACTTAAAACAACTGCCTGTGCTGCTCAGGGACCAAGTCAATCCTATGGATGGGAGCTGTCAGGGTAAAACTTTCACAGTTTTCTCGTTTTTGCTGTATAAATGTGTTCCTTCTATTAGATTTCCTTATCCCTTTTAGCCTTTCTAAATGACAATTAACTCTGCCTACCCTATCAATAGCAGGTAATTTATTTGTTTTTACAGCTGAGCCTGACCGTCATTGATTTTATTGGAGTAATTTGCTGGAAATGATTTTTTAATGTTAGATTTATTACAGAGGCACTTCATTGTCCAATAAATGAAGTAAATTGTATTTTAAAAGTAGCAAAATTAAAGAACCACTGAAATTTGAATGAGTTTTTTACAAGCGTATTAGTTCAAAAGGTCCCTTATGCATCTCTTGTATGGACCCCAGTTTGCACACAAGAGATTTTAGTTCTGGGCTTATGTGGGCTCCCAAAAGCACAAGCCTGAACCACACAGAAGCAGACCTGGGTACAGCAGTGACTCAGAGAGGGATTGTGCCCCCCATACTCATTCCAACTTATACTGTGTGAATTCATCCAGTTCAATGGGACTGCTATTCAGGACAGAGAAAGATATTGAAAATGAGCCTTTTATTTATTGATGTATTTCTCCTTTTATTTGCTGTCTTCCTCAGTTTTCAAACCTCTTTCTTACTCTGTTTTAGCCAACTGCAGCTGGGAGTAGGATTTGTGACTTGCTCACCTTTTAGATCTGCTTTCTGTAGTGGTTCAATTGCTCTGCATAAAGATGCTGCAAACCATCCTGGAGAACAGTAAATAACAAATTATCACCTCTACCTCTCAGTGTAGATTGCAATCAGATGTTTATCTGAATGTGACATAAGTTTCCATTATACTTAGATTAAAACAAAAGGATTTGTTATGCTGTGTGCACTTCATTTTTCAGGCCTTTTTGTGCACAGAAAGCATGGCCACACTATGCTATACCAAGCAAAGTACATTTTCAATAATTTCTTCCGAGGCACTGCCTCTCTGTGCTGTCTCAGTGAAGAGCTCTGCCTTCAAAACATGATTGCAGCCCTGCAGGATGGACAATGGTGCTGAGCAGTACTGGCCCATCCTGCACTCCAGCGTAACACCTCCCTCCCTCTCCCAACATTGCGTGGTGGGACTAACATATGACGTTTGCTGCCACCATATCATTCATGTCACTTAGTAAAATCGGTGAACACACAGCTTTTATCTGCCTTGTTTATTTAAATTGCAAGCTCTTTTGCACCTGGGTTGTCTGCTAATCTGTATGTGTGCAGTGTTTAAAATGTTGGACATAGAAAGTGAAGGGACAACTTTCAATTCTTTGTGTGTGCACTACCAGGATGTAACATAATTATTAATAGTAGCAACAAGAATAATATTATAGTAAGAATAGCTGCAATTATAATGATTTGCATGAACAAGAAAGGCATCCCTTTTCTAAATTTGCCCATTTTTGTTTATTTGTAAGTTGATTTTACATTTCCCAAGGCAGATGGCCGAAATTAGTCTTGTAAAAGCTGTATTTAGACACCCTAATAAAAATATCATGTTGACATTCACATTGCCATTTATTCAGACAGGCTCCTGAATGCTCTAACTACTAATTTTTTTGCAGTGGTCAAATATGCCATTAACAGTTTAAATGTGGTTTTGGTCAGGTGTCTCTGAGACCTTTATGGGGCACTGCAAAAGAGGGAGTCCCCTGAGTACCCTGCTATACCTCCTTTGCTCACCTGGCTCCCAAGCCAGTGTACTTCCCCTCAAACAGAAAACTGATGCCCAAGTGTTTTACAGATAGAAATTGAATCTGAGCAGGTTGCACCTGAGGGAAATGCTAGCACTAGTGAGAGCTGGTTGTTCCTCTGCACTTCTACAAAGGATCATATGAAAAATTAAATCTCAGGTTTCATTTGAGAATAAGGGATTCAAATCTCTGATATTTTCAATTTGAACAAGGACTGTGAAACAGCATCCCAGATCAGTGTGTTAACCGTTGGAGTCACAAACCTCTTACTGATCTGGGAAAGGAAAAGCTGTTGGTTTTTTTAGGTGTTTTGGTGCTCTGGACATACATGCCTCTGATCTGTCAGTGACTGATGAAGTCACTGATCTTCACATTCTACTTTGCACTTCTTCCAGGTTAGATTGGACATCTTTCTGCTTATTTTTCTTCTGAGGATCCTTGATGTGAATCCCTAACTGCCCACCTGCCTGGATGATGCATAAAAGTAAATTTATTTCTGACTGGCTTGTCTGCTGCTCTATCAATGTATCTGGAAGAAATGTGTGCTCAGTACTTTTGTAAATAAGGTGACTCTAATGTTGAATTTGACTTTAGCCTAACTTTTGCATCTAGATATGAATATTTTTAGGTTTTGTAGGTATTCATTAAAAGAAAAAAAACCCAAACCAAAACTATAAGGAGCTGTGCAATAGGCAGGCCCTTTTGCTATTTAAAGAGCATTTGAAGCAACTTCCACAAAATCTATGGCAGTGGTCTCACTTTATTTCCTACTATGCCTTTTTTGAAGATCAAACCAGTGTGTGAAGCAAAACTTAAAAATACAAAACCATTAAAATATTTTAATACAGAACCTAGAGTGCTTTCCTTTTAAATTTCCTAGCTTGTTTCTTGCCTCTGGTCCTGTCACTATTATTGATATAAGGAATCCATCAACATATTTTTATGGATGATTAAGAAAGGCTGACCTTTCCTTTGCAGGTACAAATAGGTAGTTCTCCAGAGGCTGTAAATGAATGACAAGATAATTCTATCCATTTAATATTGAAGTGATGTTGATAGTATCATTCTTCTCATGTTTGAAACGGGAAAGTATGGAGACCTTTCTCCCTCACTCTGTTCTGCTTTATGTGATGGATTTTCTCTCTGACTAATCGCTGTCACATTAACCTGCACTATTTCATCCTTCAGAGCTGTCAAGATAATGACGATAATCGAAGTGGCTCATTGTAGGTAAAGGAAATTATATGAGCAAAGTAATATCATAAAACAGTGTTTAAATATTTTAATTTCATTTGTCAGGGCTGCCCCAACACTTCATTACACATATAACCATCTCTCATCAGTGGAATTAGTGCATTATTCATTACTGTTAATTATTTTCACATAATGGCTGCCCTGATATATTTAACCTCCACATTATATCTCAGATAATGGGCCTGTAAAATTGAATTGTGTGAAGAGTGGAGTTCTAAAGCTCATTTGCAGAACATCAAAGAACAAAGAAGAGGAAAAGAATTCTAAATGGGACATTTCACCCAGCTGGGGCCAAACATTTGTTTCTGTCTGATTTGCATACAGAAAATAGGTGGTTCAGAAGTGGTTTAACATTGTACATGCTGTCTTCTCCTATTACATAGCCAATTAGAATTTGTTAATGTCCTGAGTGTTTGAAACAACTTACAAGCCAATCTATTGTCTGAATGGCAATGAGCTGGAAAGTTAACAGAAGAAAGTACACCTTTCCGAAGGACAGACCACAAAATCACGTGGCATATCTAGGTGTCACCTACACCAGTAGTTAATACTTCTTTTGACAAACGTCTGTATTATAGAAATAAATTACCAAAAAGTGCTGCTCAGGACTGAGAAGATCCAAGCCTGAGAAATTCCAGTAGTACTCTAGTAATTACTTGGTTTTCCCTGGGACAAATTCTCTGATGCTGCCTGTCATGTAGGATGTGGAAATGGGCAAGGAGGAGAACGTGGCATCCTGAACAAGATGAGGGGATCTGCACTGAGTGCAGCAAGCTGGGTCAGCAGCCCTGATGGACTCAGCACCACACAGCACGTAAGAAATGCTTGGTTACCACCAGGCTCGCTCCAGTGGGGCTCAACCATGCTGAAGTTGGTGTGTCTGCACTGCTCTTTCAGAGGATGGGAAATGCGAGACTCCTTCCCTCTGCTTTACCACACGCCTTGAACACACACCCCAATAAGAGCAAGTCTTATTGTCCAGGTATGGGACTTTGCATAATTTAGCATTTGAGAAATCAGCTGAATTACTAGAAGTAATTTCAGCTCTAAGTTGCAATTCAGAGGACACAGTCTGTCCACTCTAACTGCATGGATTTAACTGAATAGTTGTATTTTTTTTCCTCATTTAGAGGCTTATCCATTATTCACAGATTTCAATGGACCTGAGAAGGCATTGAAATCAAGCACTTTACAAAAAGAACATTTATCAACAGTTTAACATATTATAAGGCTAAGATCAGTTTAAAAAAACCCTGACTTTTTGCACTGAAAATAAATTGGAATTTTCTTTAAACTTTGGTCTCAGAGTGTTAGTGAAGTTTTCTACTAAGTTCCCACACAGCTATATGAAGCACTCTTTTGCTTCCACCAAAAACTTCAAGAGAATAACTCTTCTGAAATTCACATGCAAATTATACCATTGTTCTGTTTCATGTCTATAGTAAATATACATCAAAAAATTATTTCAGACCTATTTCTTGACTGTTACAGAATAAATTATGGCTGATGATGGGACTATGATCTCAGAAGTAACTCAGCAAATCAGAAGTCAGAAAATGTTTAATGAATAACAACACAATTCACTTGAGTTCATTAACATACTTTAGTCTTATTGGCTAAGAAGTTATAATTCACAGGAATGATAAATGTCTTTTTGCTAAGTGGCAGTAGGTTTTTGGCCATATCATTAAATATTTATACAACATATGCATAAATCTTCCTTCACTTGGCATCATCTGGGATTCATTTGGAAGAGACCCATTTATTTCACTTTGTAATGTTTCAAGTTTGTTGCAGGCTTCAGCCGCAGCCTCCAAACTCCAGATCCAGAGTTGTTAGAAGGGAAAACCACATTTGCATGGACCCACCTTAGGAGGAGAAATCCTCTCTTCTTCATCTGTCCATTCTCAGACTATGATTTTTTATGGATACATATACAGTCTTTTATACATTGTACAAGCTTGTGTGAACAAAACCTGCTGATGGTCTCTACTTTCTAAACCATTTTTATTTCATATGATATTTTCAGGATACCATGGAATATGGATAAATAGACAGATTAGAGGGATCACTACATGAATGAAACAATTTCACCATATCTGAATACACTGTATGGACTTTAGTCAAAGACATAAGAAATATTCAGTCTTCCTACAAAGTGTGGGTGTTTCCAAATAGGAATAGACTGTCAGGAGTTGTCTGTCTTTCTATTCCTGTCTAATCAGATTTTTTTTTTTCTCTTCTGAAGCAGCTTCTGCTAGGGAGTTAAGTTTGTCTTGCATCTGAATTTCACTCCAATAAAAATCTCAAAGTCAAAGCCTCTGTTCAGATGAACTTTTCTCCATGTTGCCTATATGCTGTTCTGGTGAGACAGATACGTTAATCTTATCAAAGATCCATATTTTGATAGGAGGACCCTGTCATATTTTGCTATTTTCTTTTGATTGAAAGAAAAAACAAAACCAAACAAGGGCTGGATGAGGTAATTCAAGAAATTCCTCAAAAGTGGGAGGATACTTCAAGAATTACAGGTCAACTGAGTAGAAATAACCTGCGATTTTACCTACAGTGTCTTTGTACCCCAGATACCCATCATGTATGAAGCATTCTCCTCAGTGGTGTAATGGAGAGCCAAGAAAGTAAGAAACTGAGTTTTTTCTCTATAGTAAAATGTGTACTAAGCAATGGTTGAAAAATTATGGCATCAAGAAATCTCTTTAGACTTGCTGATATGTACAAAAAGCCAGTCTCAAGAAGGGTTGTTGAGATGTATTGGATAAAGCCTGGTGGTTTCAGCTTTTTTAAAAGTGAGATAATCTTTTTCTCTGGAGGTTGAGGTATTAGAAAATTTTGAATTGTTGAATGAAATACATGCATGGGAAACATCACAGTTTATGGCAATAATTAATCCTATAATAGTATTTATCTTATAATACATATTGATGTATATGCACACACACACACACACAATCAGAGTAGTTATTTCTGTTAAATTGTCTTGAAATTGAGTTACTAATTGAGTAAAAGTATGACTGGAATGTAAAGAAACAGGATTTCAGTTATTGTCTAGGGTGTATTTCCTACCAATTAATGCTGCTGAAGGATGACTGCTTTGAAATCTGTCAGAGTCAAGGATTGCAAGATCATATTAGATACTAAGAAAGAACTCTCCCTAGTGAGTCTCAACTCCATAACTATTACTTTTCCATGTTGGCAGTCTCAGGGATGACTCAATTCCTGTTATAATGTGAGCTAATATTGTTTCAGAACTATATTTAACCTAAGACATGCTCTTTGCAGGAAAGATACACTGTTTTACAATGGACTAGCACTTTGAAAGTAGTTAGGAGTCCTAAATATTTTGAAAAAATGAATAAGCTTGTATTTTCAGGATATTAATGGGTATATCTGAACCAAATACATCCTGAAAAAAAAACCAAAACCAAAACCAAACCAACAAACAAACCAAACCTATTGCATGGACTTCTATTATTATTTCTATGAAGTTGTGTGGAAGTTAGGTCCTTTGAAAACTTGCAGGATACCCCAAACCTTTCATAAAAGGTTTCTAGGAAGCAGCTGCAAGTGTAAGTTTAAAAGCAAAGGCTAGAGTTGCATTTGAGCGGTGATGGAATATGTCGCTGCATGCAGTGGAGATTTTTAATTAGTTTTGAGTAAAACACATTTTTTCCAAGATGAAGAACATAAAATCTCAGATCTTCTTTCCAGTCTCTGTCTATACATATGTCTGTCCAATCTTTTTGTAATACATTACAAAATATTTTTGCAAAAGCCTTATTTTCTGTGATGGATTAGTATTAAAATACATGTATGGAAAATTGAATGCATGGATTTTACAATCAGCTATACTATATAAGGTACCAATGAAACTACCCAGCAGAAGGGTGTAAAGATAGGAAATAGTTGTGTAAGAGGTGAACATCTCAAGATTCTGTGGCCCCATGACAACAGCACTCTGCTGCTAGAGGTTAAATCCTCTTTCTTGCATGGCAGAATCAGAAGGGAAAATGCATAAACAGCACTGAGAGAAGGTAAAGATGGTCTTCAGACACATCTAAGGAAGCAACTGACAGAGTCAGGCTTCCTCTTGGTGTTCGTCTCTTCCATACCCACCTATTTGCACAGGATCTCAGCTTCCATGCGTAGAGGTCCCAGCAGATCCCACAAGTGGCCTGTCCTGTCCTTGAGCTGTTCATCTCGCTCAGGCCCCGCACCAAGACGTGATCTGCAGCTTTGAACCTCCTCCTAAGTACTGTCATCATGTTCCATCATGGAAAAAGAAGCAGCACTCTGAGTTCAGTTCAGCTCTGAGTTTGGGTTCACTTTGCTGAGCATTGTGAAAATAAAAGATCCAGAATTAACGGTTCTATTTTTAGAGGGGGACAGGAGTTTGAATACAGTCCAAACTGTACCAGAGTGCAGAACTCTATATAGAATGAGACAAAAAGAAACACAAAGGAATGTCTCTTGGACAACTTCCACAAACACCTCTCCCAGTCAATTCAACTGACTAGGAATGGAGGCACCTGGCTTAGGTGCTCCGAATTTCCAGGCTGTGTGTAACCTACGTTAGATGTTTCTATTAGTCTGTGTGCAACCTGTCACAACACCAAGATTTCTGAAACTGGCAGAAATTCATGCCTACTCATTTCTAATAATTCTGACCAGATTTATTCCTCAGAAGAAGGGGACAAGCTTCAAATATGACAGAAGTGAGATGGTTCTTCAGCCTTTAAGTTTCAGCAGAATGAGGACCATCCTGACTATAGATCTTCCAAAATTGAGTTGAAAAATCTATCACTCCCATCTTTCTTCCTAACAAAGACTGTCAGAAAAGGAAAGTTGTAGAGAACTTTGTGTCAGATACCTTGAAAACTGGAAAAAAAAGGAAACTTCGAGGGATGGCTGTGCTTTGAAAACTGAAAAAAAACTCGAGAGGTTTAGAGACAGTAGTGAGTTTGCAACCTCTAAATGTTGTCTGGAACACAACCCCCCACTGCCTTTAAATTATAGTTTAAAGAGCCTGGTAGAAACATTCTTAAAATTATACTTATTAAATTTTATACATTGTCTTCTCACATTTCTATTGCAAGTTTATGTAAGGGAAAATTTGCCTCATGGAGGGATTCAGATTTCATGTAATTCTTATATGATCTTAAACAAGAGTATTTATATAATCCAAGATAAGGGGTGTACTGTGCACTCCTGAGGTACATGTACATTCTTCCTGATACATGCACATCCTACTAACTGCCCAGACAAAAGATGTCCTAAGGCTACCTCTTCAGACAGCAGCTTCTTCAGACACTTGCTGACAGCTCTGGGCTTTAAGACAAATTAAAATAAGCCAATTTTTCAGTCTGTAGGTCTAATAAAGCTTCTGGCTTTCAGTTCTGTCAATGACTATGAATAAAATTCCCTGAAAAAAGAGAAGACAGGCTGTTTAGTTTTCTGATGAGGGTGATTTTAAGGTGAAGATCAATTCTGCAGCTCCTATTTAAGCTCTCATCAGTGAGAACTTCCTGTCATTAGAGAATCAGGAACAAAAAGTTTTCAATTCCTACTTCTCCATTCTGACTGCTCAACTCTCTCTTCACTACTGCCCTGTGAACTGGGTCCTACTTGAGAGTGTGATGGGGACCAAAATTTATATAGGGCAGTTGTTTGGTCTTTCAGAGCTTAATTTGGTGACATCAATGTACAGTTGTAAAAATTTCATAAATATGCTTTTACAAGCACTGTGCTTGTATTGTTCAGGGCTTCAAAATATGCCTTGAAGTTAATGTTCTCCCAATGATGTGCATCCTCATGCCCTCACCTGTCATGTATTCATTTCTGAATGCTTCCTTGTTTTAAAAGATGTTGTTATGTAACCAAATCAAAGAATCCTGTAAGCAGCAGTGACTAAACTATATTTGGAGATGGGAAAATTAATTGAGAAAAACGTTTTATCTTTCTTTTGGTGCTAGAAATATTTACATTACTATTTTATATTAAGAGATTTTTGAGATACAATGGAATAACAAGATTTTCAAATATCTGATTACTTTTTTCCTAAAAAAATTCATTTCCAAAATTTCCTTTTTCCTTTCCTGTCTGTGATCCACATGAGAAATCATGTGGCTTATTTTCTTATTAGTTAAGGACTCCTCTTTGCAGACAATGTTGTCCAATACAAAGGTGAGAAATTGGCCACCCATCCTCTGACTTCTGAAAGGTATGTTTGTATTGTTATTTTTAGCTGGACTGAAAATGTACTGGAGGAAATTTTCCAGCCATTCCCACACAGCATGCTTTTGTTCGCTTTACAGGAAAATCTTAGACCACATTGATGCCATGATGCTTTTTTTGCTTTTTATATGTACCCCCTCTATATACTCTTTTGTATAACTTTTACGTATTCTTAAGGGCCTTTTAGGCCACATACTTCTAATTCTTCAGGTTTGATAACCAGCATAGGCCCAATATTCCATTAAGCCAGGAGACCAAACATCTCAGAAGCCTCAGACACCAAGGTCTTCTCTGGAACACATTTTGTTAACTAAGATAGGCCTGTCCAGGGGGGGAAAGTTCCTCGGAGAGGGGGGTTCTCTCAGCCTCTCACTGGGGAATCTTTGATAGATATGCTAATTGGTAAAGTCTATAATTTTATACCCAAACGATTGTGTGTGTGCATTTCGGGGGGTGCTCATAGGGGTGCATTTCGGTGTGTATTTGGATGTGCATTCCAGCATGCTCCACCTGGACGGAGTGCACCAAGGATCCTTAAAATAAATATCAAGATAAAATCCCTTTTTTCCCCTCTAACCGTGTTTGACTCTTGATTTTAAGACCAAGAAAAAGGCACCACATGAACTGGGTTCTTCTTGGATGAAACAAACCGAAGTTTTGAAAGGTGTCTGACATAACCACTGAAATGTGCAGTATGGATATCAAGGTTTCAGTGATTCACCCTACAAGCCTATTCCTGTAGTTCTTGCTAAACAGAGAGAAGCAGCCCATCTGCACTAAACAACTGTGCCCTGAAGACGTCGGTTTGCACACAGACCAAGCGGGAAACTTTGAGGAAAATGAAGTTAGATAATTATGGTGGAAAAGCAATAGAATTATTTAGGATACAATGTGAAAGACAAAACGATTCACCTTTTCTTTGTAACTGTAAAAGGCAATGTTTTTATGCTAACTTTCATCAGTGCCTCCCTATCTTCACTAGATATGGCTCTACATTCTGCACAGTTTTTTTGATTTCTGCAAACTCTTCCCTGGTAACATCTTTTCTGACTTTCCACTGGCTTCTACAGAAAAGAGTAAAGGTCTCATTGTTAGATGTTCCTCATGCTCACTCATCCAGCAACAAGCTTCTGTGTACATCTAAATATCCATGAGATAAACTGTTGATTATTTCTTTCCTGCTATAAAACAATTTTTCAGTAGTTTAAAAAGTTTGTGGTTTCAGTACAAACCCACACACACATATGAATCTTTAAATTGGTTTTACAGGCTGCAAAAATTGTAGAAATTGCTGGGGACAATCCAACCAAGAAGGAGTTTTAAATTTTTATTTTTTTTACAAGTTAATTTTCTTGTCAGAAAATTAATACATTTTAGTGTTTAGTCCTGTCCCTTGGTATAGAATTTTTATGAAGACAAAAATCTTCCCACCAAGTCTACTGCTGAGGGAATTCCTTTTTTTGGGAAAATACCCATATTCAGAAAGCATGAAAGTAAGTTTATATGTCTGAAAAAAATAAGGCCATATTTTATACTTGATTTTTGTCGTTAATTATCTCATCTAATGGGGTTAGGTCTTCACGTGAGACAAGCTGTATTACAATATGTTGCTAATGACTCCATACATTTATGGAGCTTCATAAATTGTTTTTAAGCAAAGTGGGCTTGAATAATTCAAGCATTGCCATGAATGTTAGTGCTTGCAAGATCAGTAAAAACATCTCTCTTAAACAAATGGTCAGTGGAAACCAAATTTGTTGCAATTTGTGTTGATCTAAAAATAAAAGAAGAATGGATTGCAGCCGTTTAGCAGTTGTGTCTCTAATGTAAATATAAGGCGCAGGGAGAGTAAATTCCTCTTTGCAGTATGGAAGCAGTCCAGCAACATTCTCTCACTTCAGCCTACATAAGCTTAAATTAATGTGAAAATAATCCTAATGATCTTAATAAGAGAGTATGATTATTAATTTTAAAAAATATTAATAAAATTAATGCATTCATTTCAGTTGTATAATCTCTCATTTCATTGTCCCACAGGACTTTGAAATAGTGATTTATTTTCATTGCACTGTTTTGACCTAAGAGTAGCCTTTGTCATAAATCACAGCCTCTATGGGTGTAGGGAAGCCAGGGAAGCTGGCTTACCCAAAGTCATGCATCTGGTGACTGGCAGGAACATGATTCTTGTTTGGACATCATGTGCTCCAAATAGCATTAAGAAATGCTTCTTTTAATGAGTGGTTATATTGATGTGTCGTTCTACTTAACCTACAATAAACAAGGAGAATTTCAGTTGGAAGGGGCCTAAAAGGATCATCAAGGACAACTGGCTGACCATTCCAGGGCTGACCAAAAGCTAAAGCATGTTATTAAGAGCATTGTCCAAATACCTCTTAAATGCTGACAGGCTTTGGGCATCGGCCACCTCCCTAGGAAGCCTATTTCAGGGTTTGACCACCCTCCTGGTACAGGAATGCTTTCTAATATCCCCACTAAACCTCCCCTGGTACAACTTTGAACTCCTCCCATGCATTCTACAGTTGGATACCAGGGAGAAGAGATTAGCACCTCCCTCTTTACTTCCCCTCCTCAGGAAAATGCAGAGGGCAATGAGGTCGTCCCTCAACCTCATTTTTTTCAGTAAAGACTAGCCCAAAGTCCTTAGCTGGTCCTCATAGGACATTCCTTGTGGCCTGCTCAGCAGCTTGTTGGTCTCCTCTGGACTGATCCCAGGACCTCCACAACCTTCTCAAATCGTGGGGCCCAGAACTGCACACTGTACTCTAGCTGAGGCAGCACCAATGCTGAATACAATGGGATAATCGCCTGTTTTGACTGGCTAGTGATGCTGTTTGATGCATCCCAGGATGCAGTTTGCTCTCTTGGCTGCCAGGGTGCACAGCTGGCTCCCACTGAGCCTGCTAGCCACAGCACCTCCAGACCCTTTTCTGCAGCTTGCTCTCCAGCTACTCTCCCAAATTATTCTTGTGCTTGGTGTTACTCCATCCTAGTGCAGAATCCAGTATTTGCACTTGTTCAATTTAATCCTTTTAATCATAGCCCAGTGATCCAGTCTATCAAGATTCCCCCTCTTATGAGAGGATATCAAGTTGGTTAAACATGACTTTCCCTTTGTGAGCCCATGTTGATTGTGCCTGATGATCGCATTATTTTTTAAATGCCTTCCAGTAGTACCAGATATAGTCTTATACATATTTTTTCCAGAAACTGAGGCTAGACTAGCAGATCTGTAATTCCTTGGGTCTGTCCTCATACCCTTTTGTAGATGGGAACAACACTGGCCCGTTTCTAGTCAATAGGGACCTCTTCAGACTCGCAAGACCTCTGGTAGATGATTGAGAGGGGTCCTGCCATGATATCTGCCAGTGCCTTAAGAACTCTGATTAGTTCTGGTTCATGAACATGAAAGAAACACTACACGGACACTTCTTGATTACCCCAGAACTGTCAGCTGCCCTGCGGGGATAGTCCATGTCCCACAAGATGAACATCATTTATTTGTCTCCCAGGTCTGTCATATTTTGGTAGAAAACTGGCAAAGGCTCCTACAGCTCAACAGCTGAGCTGGGAAGGTCCATTTCCTGGGCTGGAAGGTGACATTTCTTTGTGTAGAATGGTGCCTTCTGAGCAAGGGTTCCTCTTTGTTTTTTCTTCTCTCTTCTCCGGGGCATGATCAGGAAAGCTGATTGAAGATGAAACGGAACAAAACATATAGGCTTGACTGTATGACTCAGTTTTAGACTAAGAACCTCAGTGGGTGTGCTGTGTAACCAGAGAAGCTGTGGATGTCCCTTTCCTGGAAGTGCTCATGTCCAGGTTGGATGGGGCTCCAAGCGACCTGGTTTAGTGGAAGGTGTCCCAGCTCATGACACTGAGCTTGGAATTAGATGATCTTTAAGGTCCCTTCCAATCCACATCATTCTATGATTCTGTATGGTTTTCTATGTGGGTGGATATCAATGCTGACTCCTCAGAAGGAAGCCCAGCAGGATGGTTCTTCCAGGTCAGAAATCCCTCTGCCTACTGCATAGTTTTTCTCTTCCTATTTTACAAAATTGTTTCAGACTTCAACCTCATCTTCATTTCTGGGGAGGACTGAACTTGGGTTCAAGAAGTACAAAGCAATTCCTGTCTAGGTTTATCTGACTTAAGTATTCCAAGTAAATATCATCATTGAAAAGGATAGCACCATGATGAGATGAGAATTTGGATTCCAGAGTAATCCAAGCATTTCTTCCTTGCTGCCTGCAGTCGTTTGAAATCAGAGACCCCTACAACAAAGAGATGATTTTGGGTCATATTCAGCACTTTAGAAATAAAATGTGCAACACTGATATGTGTCTTGCCTCAAGATGCAGCACTGGTACTGAAGACAAGGTGTGACTTTCCAATTTAACCTGCTGTGCACACACAGAGGACAGACAGGCACCCCAAAACCTCTCTCACAGAGTGGTTTCTCTGGAAGAAAACATTGACAGTAATGGGGCTAGAAAAGCAAATTAAGCCTTCCCAGGAAATGAAATCTATCTATTTATGAAAAAAGAACAAATCCCACTTCTCCATCATGACTTCTACCCTTTAAGTGTGTATGTGGTAAAAATATGATATATGTATATATAAAAGGTATATTTATATTTTTATATAAATGTGTATATGGTAAAAATCCTGATGGAGAAGTGAGATTTGTTCTTTCTTCCCAAACAGACAGAGATATAGATATATTGTAAAATAAAATAATTCTGAAATGTTAGTTGACTGGAAAGAAGAGGGAGAGGGAGAAATAAGATATCTTCTATATATGTTTTATAATACTGGGAGGTACTCAGGCTGGAGTGATAGGGGCTGTATAAGAAGTGGCACCAATAAATAAATAATAGTTTCACATAAAATGATGGAAATTTGGAATACACTGTTAAAGCAGTTTGGGAATCACTGAACAATTTCAGTGAGTGGCTTTTCGTCCAGCCACTGGAGGCATCTGTCAGTTAAACGACAGCTCTTCTGGTAAACATAAACTATGTTGCTTGTGAAAATGTATGTTTGCGAAGGTTTGAAAAGCAAACCAGTGAGAGACTCCAAGTCAGAAATACAATTTAATAGGAAAAATAAAAAAAAAGCAACAGTACAAAGAAAAACCACTGACAGAGTCAGAATACAACCTGGCACCCTGTTGGTCAGGGTGTTGATGGCAGTCCGGATGAAGTGGTCCTGCTGAAGCAGTGATCCTGTAGGAAAAGAGTCTGGTCTTCGCCTGAAGGTCCAGTGGTGTAGCTCTTGTCCTCCGGGAGTCCCCTAGGTAAGGGCTGCCTGTGCTGTTCCAAACCTCTGATTATGTACAGATGGGAACTCTCAGTTCCTCCTCCTGGGCAGAGCATCTCACAATAGGATGGTGGGTTGTGAGGCAAGGCATTGATGGGCCCATTAACAGGAGATGGTCCAGAGCGAGTTATCTATGAGTCATGTGGCAGGGTTCTTGATTGCCCATTAACAGAGATAGCTCCCGGAGGGAGTTATCAAGGATGAGTCATAGTAGCAGATAACGAACACTGCCACACCTGCTTTAACAGCTTGTAAAGATGGTGATAGAATACATGCTTTTGGTTATATCTTACATTGTAACCTAGGACAATGTTCCAACAGTGAAAGTAGATGTCTTCAATAGAAATAGATTGTATCCTCTATAAAGTCGTAACACTCACAGCCCTATTATCATTGCAGGGAAAAAATGCCTATCACATTTTAATACTTACATGGCAGTATTCCTTATTTATGTAACTGTTTAATTTCACTTCAGTCTTTTAAAAAAATGATATCATGATTGAAATGATTATATCTTCACACTCACAAACTATTGAAACTTCTATTCCTTGATGGAAAAATGGATCTATGAGCTCATCCTGAAAAACAAAGTATGGAGATAGTCCATTATTTAAAATATTATATATGATACAAAATATAATATATTTTGCATTCTATTCATTACCCTGATAACTTTTTCACTTGCATTGAGTAACACCAAAGAGATTTCAATGCATTTTGTCACTCCTTGAGTTCCAGGTTCTTATGAATTTTTATAATTATTACCACATTATTTACAGTAAAATTAATTTAATAAATTATGTTGGATAATTGGCTTTTCACACAACAGTTTTTAAAGCAGCTTGTAATTTTACAAAAGTATTTATCTCTAGTAATGAACTTTAAAAATTTCTTGAAACCAGTTGTAATTTCATTGGTATTTCACAAAATACATTCACCTATAATTTTGTCACTCCTTATTTATTCATACTGTTGTGTGAAAAGTCACTGATAACACTGTTGTTTTCTCAGGTGAGAGACTTTGATAATAAACAAGAGCAAAAAGTGGTAAGTGTAATTCTTCTGAAGAGAGAGAAGGAATTTGTATCATAGAGGAAGGCTAGCAAGGTTACAGATGCTTTTGGATATTTAAAATAGTTACCTTAATTTGTCAGATTGTTCTTCACTACCAAGAAAATAATCTACTATGAATTGATACCTGATTTTTTCTTATTATTTCTACTTGGCAGGTTTCCAGGGTTTAATTGACAGCAATTGTTAGAAAATCTATTTGAAACCAGATGTTCATGTAACCCTTTTCAAAGACTGTTTGATAAATGTAAGGAAAATGGTAAAATGCACAATTGTAACGTGGCGTTACCTGCATTGCAGTGACTGAGCAGGGCTGGTGCCAGTTACCAGTTGAATTCCAGGAATGTCTGCCACATCGGATGGTGAGCTAGTACTTATTACCCACCCGGAATCAATCCCAATACTTCCCAAGCTCCTTTACAGTTTAACACACTGTACATTAAAGTTCAGATTCCTGAGGTAAAATGAGGCACTCACATGCCGTTTTGAGAGTTTAAATCCAATGTAGGAGAACACTGGCAACAATAACACTCAGGCCTGATCCTAGAAGCAAAGAAAACTGAATATTCTTTCTCTGGATATATTCATCTGTGTAAGTCTTGGCACTTTCATGCTGTATTGGGCCCCTCCTTTCACCCTCCCAATTAGGCCCTTCTGGAAGGCATAAAAGAACAGTTTGCTTGCTTGAAGTGCTTCGATAGCCAGCTAAGCCTCTGCCCCCACCACATCCACTCAGAGGAGGAAGAACTTTTCTACCTTTTCCTCTCATAGTTTCACCACAGAGTTGTAGGACGCAGGCTGTCCCGTTGCAGAGGATTCTCTTTTGTCAGAAAGCAGAAGAAGATGGATGTATAGATGAGTGGTTAGGAAACTCAGCTAGTACTGATTCCTTCTCTGTGTTGAAGGAGTGTTTGTTTTATACAAAGGGAAACAGCTTAACAAGAAGACTGAGAGCTTTCAGCTCCAGAATACTGTTGTTTGCTGATGGAGGCATTCTTCATGCAGGTGGGAGGCATGGATTACTGTCCCTCGGGCAGAGAGCGGGGGAACTTAATGCAGTGCCGGTAATGCTCCAATCACTCAGGAGCTGGTCCCAAAGGATATAAAATCTTTCAAGTGTCTGAACCAAATATAATACCTATAAGAGGAGAAAAGACACCACCGTGGACTAAGACTTTTTGTTTTTCTGATAAATGGTGTTGAAGTCATTGCCTACAGAAGAAGCTGCTAAGTTAGAGATCATGGGTGACTTAAATGTCAGTCTTCCTAAGTCCACAATTATTCTGGAATTTAATGCTGACCTTTTTTTCTATTTTTCTTCTTTTAAGAGGCACATTGGATTTGACAATGTGGTTTGGACTCCTCTTCCTGTCTACCTTTGGCTCATTGCCATTTTTAATAGGTCTTAAATATGCAGACTGAAGAAAAATTCTTGTGTAATACATCCAAGTTATCTGTTCTAGTTCACTTCCCCTTGCTTTATTTCCCACAAAGCAGGGCTGTAAACTTGGTTAGCCTTTCACCTTTTTCTCTCCATGACCATGTTGGTCTACAGCAGGTACACCGAAACTGAAGAGGGGAACCATGGGAAACTCCCATTTTTTTTTAATGACAAACTTGACATTACACATCATGCAAAATTAAAATCTCCAGCTTGTTCTTGCCCCAGTTATTTTGAGAACAGTCTCTTCAGAGTTTTAGCAGCCCTTTGCCATAGATGGCACAAATGTATGTTCTTTCCAGCTGATGAAATAGGTTCATTTTTGACCGTCGGCTTCATTTTATTTATCACCTCATTCTAGTAGAGAGAAAGTCACCACCTCTAGCTGGCTGAGTTTCAGAGAAGGCTCTGTGTTCAGGACTGTTTCACTTCTGAAATATGGCTGTAACAGACATGGGAGGTCCAGGCCAGGATGGGGCATAGCTACACAGTCATCCTCCAATCTTACATTTATGGAATCATAGAATGGCTTGGTTTGGAAGGGACCTTAAAGCTTTATCACCCAGTTCCAACCCTCCTCCCATGGGCAGGGACAGCTGCCACTAGACCAGGTTGCTCAGAGCCTCATCTAATCTGGTCTTGAACAGTGCCAGGGATAGGGCTGACGCAGCCTGTTGGAGAGGCAGAAGGACTGGTGCTACATCTCCCCAGGCATCTGCAGGGAAGATGGCAATCTCTGAGAATGTCACCTCCCCATTGAGGGCACCCAGGAGGGTCTGTGGAGCCACCACTCACACACCCACAGCCGCCAGTGCAGTGTGGAGCACAAACTCACTAACGGGCTCAATGCTGACGCCGACCGTGAATAAAGAAGCATAGAGGGGTCTTCCCTATGGTCTCCAGCGGGGTTTATTCCGGGAAGGGTCCAGGGACGAAAGATCAAGACAATGGAGGGTCCAGAGGTTTTATAGGGGGAAGAATAACCAATCGGCTGAGGGCTAGGGGGCAGAGAGGGTACAGAGTGAAAACCGGGAAGCCAATGGGTTAGGAGGGGGGAGGGATAAGGGAGAAGGGGACCAAAAGGGCGTTGAAGAACAAAGAACCTTCTAGAACTTATACATATTTAACAGGGCATATACATATAAAAAGAGATAAACATAAAAATGGGTGAAGGGCCAACGGGCCAACCAAAACTAGACAATCTCCATAGAGAAACAAGGGACTGTGGGAACTGGCCATGAGCCAGAGGGAGACACTGCACTTCTGAGCCAGCCCACCCAGGAGTCCAACGCTGCCCTTGGGCCTTGCGGCTCACTGACCACTCTGGCGGTGGCCACCACTGCCGCAACATGGGGCATCACAGCTTCTCTGTGCAACTGGTTCCAGCGCCTCACCACCCTCACATTTGCTGTGGTTAAGTCTAGGGCAACTGTGGTTCATGCAATGGGAGGTCACCTCCAGAGGAAGCAAAAAGTAAGGTAAGGATGGAACTACTGGAAGGATAGGTGGTTCTGGTAGGAATGTGGTTTCCCATTATATAATTGCAGGTATAAAAAGTGCTAACACTGCAAACTGCCATAATTTAGTTTCTACTAAATTGACCTTCCTTTTGGACTTTGCCAGAAGGCTTGATTCGTTAAAGCTCATTGAATTATTAGAGATATTTGGTTGAAAATTACTTCAGAAATAAAAAGCATTCATGGCAGCTGAATCATAACTTCAGAAGTGAACCTTAGTAACTCAGAGGAGATAATGTTGACTCAGATTTCAGCCCACTTCTATTGATCTGTGAGTGTGCATGTCAAACTTCTGTGCTGTAGGGAGTGGAAATATCTTGTATTTTTTTCTGTTTAAATCTGAGGGTATTTTTGATGCCTAAATTATTTTCTCTTCCTACTTAAAGTAAGTTTTGACTTCAGTAGTTTACCATAAACTGAGAAGAATGCCTTGTACTTTCTTCAACCATTAGACTCAAAGATTCCTCAACAAGAAGGATTCCTTTTAAGCTTTCATAAACATTTACTGTAGCATCTCACTTAAAAATATCTAAGCATTCTATTATATCAGTGCATGCAGTGTTGTGCTCTTATTAAATCGAGTGTGTCATCTTGTGCTCCTGCCACCTTAGAGACACAGGAGGCAGTGCTCTGGAATTGTCAAGGGACGTGAGAATGTGGCCATTATATTTTATACAGGATGCTAAATGATTAATATTTGTAAATTAATGCATTTAAATTGTATGTGGATGAGACACTCAAAGCCTTGCAAATGTATCTGAGAGACTCATTTGAAAAAAAATACACCTGACAACTTCTCTTTTCCTATTGGATTCTATTTGGACTAGTCAAGTGAAAAGGCAAGAGTGGCATGTAAGAATCATAATACACAAGGTATAGAGTATTTCTGAGCAATTATAACATGCCTAGGAAGGTGTTGCAAGGCATAAGGCTGAAAGGCCAAATGACTTTACCCACTTGAGAAATGCAATAATTTCCTGGAAATGCACAGCCTGGAGTATATTATTACTGTTATGAAATAGAATTCATGAATAGAAAGAAGGAAAATGGTGAGGAGGGGGACAGGCCTCTTCATGCATGTACTGGCTAGTATTAAAGTGGGTATGACATCAGTCACAGCCAATCAAACAGGCCCAGTAATGTCCAAAGTACTGCAGACATTTCATAATTAAGTAATAAGACATGACAGGGCATGAATTGTGTTGTATTAATTCTCACCGAGTGTGTTGTCGTAAGCCAAGGGAATGAAGGCTGGGTGCCATCGGTCCAGCCAACTGTGAATTAATCCTTTCCCATTCTCACAATGGAAACTCTTATTGTGGTTTTATGAAATGTTAATTTTTAAAATATTTATATTGTTAATTAAGTGATGAGTTTCTAAGCCATGACGGCAATCAGCACAATCCTTTCCGTAATTCTGAGCAGTGAATTGTGCTATCTGCTACTCCCTACTCACAGCTCCACACTCAGTCAAACCAGCTGTTTTCTATTGTCCGTTTGCTAATGTATTCTAATATCCTGCCTCCTAATGCCTACTCTCATATTTGCATTCATTTGCATATAAGAAGCATCTAGATTTGCCAGTAATGGTTAGTGAAGTCCTTTGAGTATACATAGTGCTATGGAAGTGCTAAATATGGCTTTTGTTTACTATTCATAGAAAACACTGATGTAGTAGGAGGTATTGTGGATGTCCCTTGTCACTCAGAACTTTGTTCCATACACTGCGATTGGGAGCAGTGGGTTTTAACACTAAAAATAATGCTTTTGGGTTTTGTGCATTTGAAAATTAGGACATCTATTTTTCTTTGTCAGTACATGACTCCCAGTCAGATCCCACTTACTCAGGTTATCCTTTTTCTGTAGTATTTTATGTGGCACTCTGCAATCCTCTTTAATTTAGTATAAACCATTTTGTTTGGTGATTTTGTTTGGGACCTACTGCTGGTGTTTTACATCTTCAGTAAATGTTTTTGCTTTGATCTCAATAAGAGCCACTTCACACTTTGTAGGCTCATGGAATCTTCATTCCTGAACAGACTGCAGAAGATTTATCACCAGGGGCATCCTGAAAAGTACATCGTGGCTTGCTATATAAAATCATGAAGGGAGATGCCTAAGCAAGCAAGGAAATCCACCTGGGCATTTGTCTGTGATTGCTGTTCTGCTATTATAGTTAGAAATGCTCAGTAACATATAAAAGTCTCTGAAGTGGTATTGAAGTGACAGAGAGGGTTCTATGACATTCATGCATGGGGCAGGGTGTCAATGTGACCTACCAAATGTCCACACCAGGACTGTCAGAGCCAGAGGTTACTGACAGTGAGAAAATTTGAAATTCTGCAAAGAAATTGCAGAGATGAATGCCAAGATACTTATTTTGTAGGTCAACATGAAGACAGAAATGGCTAAGTAATATCACTGGAACAGGCACAAAAATCCTGCACTGGCCAGTAGATAAATAACATGCTTTTCTAACCCTAATACTGCTTACTTTATTTCATGAGCAAAGATATGAAGAAGTTTCTTTGGTAAACATTCAGTAAACATAAGCAATTTAAAAATGTTAATAGAAATCACACTTTTTGTGATATGTATTTTATGATACATATCATCCCTTCCCAATTCCTTCCTACATTTAACTTGTCTCTGATAGTCTGTTGTTTTTGGAGAGAGCAATTACTTTATGCAGTAACCCAAACACGTAATTGAAATGGGAAACAACAAAAGGGATTGCCCATATTTGAAACTGCAACTGTAACCACAGGTAGATAAACTATAATTACCTGGACTAAAATTGTTATTTGTTATTGTCATCATCCTAGGATCTGAGCCAGATCATTTATCAACAGTGTTCTTGCAAGCAAAAGAAGAAATTCTTCTTATTGTATGTAATCATGTAATCATGCACTTGACATTCAGTACTTGGGTCCTAGCATTTTATAAAGTCTAGATTTATTTGTACCTTAACAGAAAAATGTTTTCTTTTTCACCTAGACACACACATTTTATTTTGTTTACAAAATCAAAATATTATTCAAATTTTTTAAGTGTCTCATTCTGAAGGGCATTGAGAGATGTCCTTGGAGTAAGGAACACAGCAATGGCCAGGTAGCAGTTCAGTAGTATGTCATGTTGAAAATTATATTTTACAGTGTATATAAATGTATATGCAGGTCCTTATACAACCGAAAAGACATATGTACAATGTTATTAAATTAAGATATATTACACTAAGTTATTTGAGTAGCTCTTCTCAGACCACTGTTTTGCAGGACCTGCCTTCATCCAGTCACTTTGTAAGAATATGAAGCAGTTTTGTCTTGAATCAGGCAGTCATGAATCAAGGCACTGTGGCATTTCTCTGTAAAAGGAAGCAAAATACTTCTTCTCCATATTGGGTGGTTTGGACACTCCCTGCATCTGGACGGTGCCTACTGATCCCCTTCTCTGATGAGTTTTTTAGTATGCCTTTTGTGACTATGACTTGAGTACACTGCCAGTGCAGGGTCATTCTGGTCCAAACCTTTTAATTTCCATCATTAACCCCTCTGGGCAAATGAAGTCGGGCTGAAGCCGTGGCATCTGGAATAGTGGACACAAGTTATATTTTAAATGTGAATTATTTTATGTGTGGCATAAAGATACTTTTCAGTAATGGATGTGCAGTAAATGATTTAAACAAATAATTTAAATAAAATTAATAATTTGTATATGTGTGTGAGATCACAGTTCCAGACTAATGCTTACTTACTGTATATACTTTGTTTTGCTCTATGGTTCCTAAGTCCTTTAAACTTCCTTTGCCTTGGTTTTCATCAGGTTTTCTGGGAAGGTAAATGACTGTTAAGGAAAAAGCGCTATTTATTTGGGGTTTTTTTTTGTGGTAGATTTGCACTAAGTTGAATGGTTATCAAACAGTATCTGATTTGGCTTACTATCAAGTGCTTGATAAACTTTTATTATTCCTGTGGAAACACTGCCTTAGAAACATGTCTTTTCTGTTCAGATTCTTATTTATCAGAACACAAAGTAAATATTTTCCCCTCCTTAGTGATTCTTGCACTCCCAATTCACAGCTCAAGTCTGTTTCACATATGTGGGTATTTCGTGCCATTTGAAACACACTTGGTTTCAGCTTCCTAGGGAACGATTCAAAAGCCTAAACATAGGTGCCTAATACCGTTTAGATGCCTTAGGACATCCTGCCTGGCATCCAGTTGCAGCTTCAGCAGGGCTCTGGTCTCCCACAGATCTTGTGTTGTCTCTGTCAGGCTCATGCGGATGCTGTGAATACCCCAGGATGTTTAAAACTGTATGGAATGACTGTGCTGAGGCACCTGTGCTGCTCCTCCTCATGCTCCCTGCTCTCTGCAAGCATTCCTGGAGCAGGCAGCACAGGTTTATGTTCATGTTTCTCTATTTCTAAATGCCCCATGTAGAGGCAAGCCATGAATGTTCAGGAGCATTTCAATAGTCATGA
The DNA here is from genome assembly GCA_013397815.1 of Aleadryas rufinucha. NCBI lineage: Eukaryota > Metazoa > Chordata > Aves > Passeriformes > Aleadryas > Aleadryas rufinucha. The sequence goes on along the minus strand of VZTH01017871.1, from coordinate 183,642 downwards.
ATATTTACATCGTTCTACCTACCGTACAATAAAGCATGAAGCCTCATATTCTCATTTCTTAAACAATCAAAACATACTTGTAGATCAAATTTAATGCATATATTTTTTCCGTTTGAATACATTGTGATTAAAAGTTCATGACCTTGATTATATTAAGCAATTTGAAAAATCGCCAACAATGTCCGTGGTGATTAAATATTCCACTTTGTAATTATTTTGTAACTTTTGTTCTGCTCTTTGCTCACTCCAAAAATTATCATAAAATTTTGAAAGATGTCCTCAGTGCAGAATATGTCCATAAAATATTAAATATTCAATTTTCCTCTATCATGGCTTGAAAAATTCATAATTACATGATGATCCACATAATAACTCATTCTGAAAAGTCATATATGGCACTCCCCCTGTGACTGAGTTAATAATTTACTGCTGTGTGGGATTTTCACTCTGCACTGTTAGTCTTGGGAACATTTATTAAGCAAATGTTCATTTGCAAAGATCAGAATGTGAATGAAGAGGGTAAGAATTTAATGAGGAGTGACAGACAGGTGAACTGATTCCATATAGTTCTTTACTACAGGAGAAAGCAGATAGCTTTATCTTTCATAGCCTCGGTAGACACATGAAATGAAATATAGAAGACAGGGGGCAAAAGGAAAAAAAAGGTACTTTCCTAGAAGGGCCAATGGAAGGATAAATCAGTGGAACTTGTGAATGTGTTTCAGACCAGTTGAAATGGCTGATCTTAGTCTGTGCCTTTGGACTTATATAGCAGCAATATTTAGATTTTTTATTTTTGAGATATTTGCCCATTTTTTCAATAGAGTACTTCTAGCATTAAAAAAAAAAGGCAGTAAGACAAGTTTAAATTTTAGTTTCAGAATGCATTATAGTTATGGCTAACCTTTATACTTTTCAGATGTAAGAAACACAACTAATATAATATGAGAACAGGTGTCACAACTGCATCTACATTTTTTTCAGTAAATAATGAAAAGGTTTGCTACACGTTAACTGTGTAGGTTCTGTCTATGATTTTTGGTGTTGTCTAATCAAACCTCGGTTAAATAATATTGATCCTGGGTTTTCTTTGTAAAATAAATTCAAGAAAAAAAATGAAATGTCACAGAAAGATTTTATAATCTATTCAGAGGTCAATTTTGCAAAACACTGAGCATGCTATTCCCGATACAGCAAAAAACTAATACATTTATTCAAGACTTTTGAAACAATCTCTTGTTTAAAGGCAGGTGAGTTCAAATTTAGGTGTTTTACTGACCAAGGGACACTTCATTAAACCTGAGATAACTTAAACAATTTCTCAATCTATTGTCACTGAATGTGTAATGGATATAAAATACAGCTATACTTCCCAAAGATACCTAAATACAATGACCCAAAGGTTAGAATTTATACTATTTTATATACAGGAAAAAAAAAAAAAAGATTTGGCACAAAACTGGATTTTCCAGTTGATTTACTTTATTTATTTACTTTTATTCCTATATGTATGTTTTTTTCAGTAGACTTTTTTCCTCCATAAATGATTAAATTTGCTAAAATATTATTGTTCTCCAGAGTCCTGAAATATCAGTTTTGATAAGTGAAACATTTATTTCTAAGATCATTGCCAAAATAAAACCAACTCTCATAAAGATAAGAATTATTCTTTGGGTGTGTTATATTTCTTCTTTTAATTTTTCAAGGCTGTGGTGGATGATTGTGTAATTTGTACACAATCATCCATCCGTACATTTGTATTTTTGAAAACTGAAGTAGTACATCAAAGGAGATGTAGGGGAAAAAAATATCCAAGACATAATTTTCTGAAAAAAAAGGTGCAAAAAGTAATTTTGTTTGAAAGTTACACATTTGAAAGAGAATTTTCAGTCATGTCAGAATCATTTTCCTGGATATAAAGGCTTCAGCTGAGGATGTTCAAATTTGTTTAGGTATTTGACTTGAATACGGCTTTTAATTTTCAAAGGTCAGTCCATGGATATGTTGGAAATGAGACATGACTTTGGCCTAAATTTCTGATGGGGAATACTGACTTCTACCTTTATTGGTGGATGGTTACCTGACAAACTTAAAAATGAACAGGCATACACAGGAAAGATTTAGTTTGAAGAGTTTGAACTGGGATATCATAAAGGGAGAATGAGGAGACATTGAGAACTGAAGGGAAAAAATCAGATTAAATTTAATCACACAGACTCGAGATGTATAAGGAGAATTTTTCCTAGAGCTTATTCACGAGGTGTGACAGAGATAGGAAAGACCTAATCACTGATTGCAAGAAAAGAGACTCATTTGATCAAAGACAGATGTATGCCATTACAATCAACCGAGAGAAATGGGCAGCACTTTTATCGCATAGTCCATTTCACCCTGAAATAGAAATTTGGCAAGATTAGTGATCCCTTAGTGCCTGTTCCTGTAAATTGACCATAAAGGAACCCTATGTTGCCTACTTAGATATATCTGTGTGAGATTAATTTCGTCTGAGGGAACTATGAACTGCAAAGGTGATGTGGCCATGAAAAAGAAAGTAAAGTCCTTAGGTCTGTTGTGGTGTTCCTCAATACAGACAAAAGGGCATCAATGCCTTTGTACAACAGGTAAGTAAAATTTTGTCTGCAGTAGCCTGGGCTGCTTTCATTATTCTTTTTTCTGGAAAGAGTAAGTTCAAACTGGAAGAGGTGTAACAAAGAGTAACTAGGGCAGATGGATGGGAATTCTGCTTTGTTTTAATTTTGGGGTTCATCAAAGGTTAACAAACATTTTTTAAATGGAAGCATGACATTACCCCAAAAATATCATCACCCTAATTTCGGCAAAGAAAAAGTGGATGAGAAGGGAGCTAAGAATGTCAACCCTGGTTGAGGGGGAGCCACCACTCTTTGAAGTGAGGTCCTGGTGAGAGGTGACTGGTGGTAATGCCAATTCTTTCACCTTACTCCCAGGTCCAGCTGTCATTGGGGTTGCCTCATATTGTAAGAGTAGCAATATTCTTTGATTCATGAACCATATTACTTCCCAGCCAGGGAATCCTAACCTCATCTATGCTGAAGTCCCCCCCTTCTCTTCCAGAGCTTATCCACATTATCACCATTATGTCAAATGAATTTTCCTGAATTTGTGATCCTAAAACATTCCATAGGGATGGAAAACAAAACCACATTCATGAAGAAACAAAATTCGCTGAAAAACAATAGCAGGTAGAAGCTGTACAAAATGATTTTTTGATGTCATGGACACCTAGTAATGGGACTGATTGATCCAAGAGTCCTCATCCAGATCCATTTCTTCAGTATTTGTGTTAAAATTGACTCTTACATATACATATTTTTAAGCACCACTTAAAATGAGTGCGACATTGAGCCAGACAAGGCTGTTGTAAGTATCTGGCATTAAAGAAAATCACCAGCATTAAAAAAAATATACAATTTATGTTTCTGATAGCTTTGAATGGTAAACATTAAAAAAAAAAAAAAAAGGAGCTGGTTGAATTTTATGTACCTTATTTGAAGACTTTATACTTGCTTGAGGAGACTTCTCCAGACATAAGCTCTTCTTCAGCAAGTCCCTTCTCCTCAGCTGTTTGCATCTAAGAAGAAGGTTAAATCTAGTTGAGTTTTGTGGTTTATGTATTTTGAAATAATTTTAATTATTTGCATTAGATATATTTTCAATGCTACATTACTGAAAATAAATTGTCCTGTACAGGGCCAGAAGTTGGACTCTGATGATTCCTTGTGGGGTCTCTCCCAGTCCAGGATATTCTATGATTCTATTCTTTTTTCTTTTTCTTTTTTTTTTTAAATTTTTTGTTTTATGCACAAGATAGCAATGGGAAAGGGGAAAAAGATGGGTTTGATCCTGAAACTTTGTCATAGATAATTTTTTGAAGGAGAGCAAGCACTCACTCTTCTCTTCTCTGTGGACTGGGAGCAGTAGTAACTACCAGCTTCTTTGTGAGCTCTGAGCACTGATTTCTGCGATGGAATGACATCATTCAGACCAGCTAGGCATCCTGTCTCCTGAATTATACAAATTGTACTATCCCATGGTGGATGTAAATCAGTTTTGCCATGAGGCTTGGGATTCAGCTGCACTTTTTAACTGAGTTGAAGTGTCTACATGAAGATGTCTGCCTGAGAGTTAAGTGGTGACTCCCATCACAGTCAAAGGACATCCAGTGCTGGATTCAGTTGCCTGAACAGAAAAGTTTACAGATGAGGCAACTACCAGGGAGGTTCATGGTAGACTTGTAACTTTCTGGATCAGCAACTGGAAGCCATGCAATCTGAACCTGTTCTGCAAAGTCCCTCTCCAGACTTTATCGGCTGCACAGATTAGATCTCCATGCTTGGCTCACCTACATTCACCTACACAGACTCCTAAATGCAGAGCTCTTAACTTCCACCTGAATCTTACCCCTCAGACCTAATTCAGCTGCTTCAATATAGGCATCTAAATAAAGATACTTCAAGCTGGATTCCACTGGCTGTGACCCAGGATATTCTATTTGGTCTCCAGATTCCACTTGGCAAGTTCCAGGGTCTGCCATAAGTTCTATATCAGGTTTACTGTCTCACTGCAAGTGACTTAAGGTTTCATACTTCAGGCTGTGTAAAGTGGCAGAGAGTTTCTGTGAAGTGACAAAAAGTTTCTATATTTACACAGTTAAACCAAGCCCTAAGTGTTTCTTGGTACATATTTGAGAGGAAAGGGTGAAAAAAGCTCTTAAGAGAGTTTAACCTGAATTTCAGGTGCCATAAACATTGAAAATAAGGATTTATAACATTTTCAAATATTTTGAATATTCTATTTTGGTTTGCTTTTTTTAAATCATTGCCATTAAAATGAAATGTTTATGAGAGACGTCAGTGTTGAATGCTTTCTTTCTAGCTCATGGCTTAAATGATACACAGTGTCAGAGAACACTGCAGGCTTTGTGTTTTGTCTGTAAAAACAAAACAAAACCCAACATCTTCTCTAAACACCTTTAAATTGCTGCTTTCAAAAAATGCTTCATTATGCCCTCCATGTACTCATGTAGTACAAAAGAAAAGCAACTGGTCAGATCTCCCTAGTAGGCACAAAATCTGTTCTGCTGCTTTTATCCCACCTTATAAACGGCTTAGCACAAAGAGTCCCTGCCAGAACTTAATGCTTTGGGCTTTCTGCATGTAGGAGTGGATGGTGCCCTGGGGCCAGAGTTCAGAACATCACTATTGAGCTTTAAAATCCGCCAGGGTGAAAAGGGAAAAGTAAAATGTCAAGATTAGCATTTGACAGCTCCAGTTGTTTGTTAATGTGAGAAAAACCAGGGAGAAGTAGGAAAAATAGACTTGCTGATTATATTGGGATATTTGTTATTTATACTGTGGCATTTTTCAATGACATATACAAACAGAAGTTTGGTAGAGGTTTACTGAAAGTTTTGATTGCATCTGTTGTGTGTGTAAGAGTATCTGGAACTCGGGCATAAGAATGAAATAAACATGTCAAAACTCATTAGAATTAAAGAAACCCAAACCACTACTGTTAATAGGGCAGTAAGAGCCATAAACTATGTATTATAAATAGGCTTGAAATGTTCATAACCTAGATAGCAGAACCATGTGTCATATAAACTGCTCTTAAGTTAGGGAAGCCACACCAAAATTTCCAAGATATTTGTCAGGTTATGCCTTGACAGTGTCATGATTCCCTTAAAGCTGTAATGATAATCAACACATAGGTATACTAAGGCTATTATGGAGTACTTCATCAAGGGATCTGGTTTACAAACGCATGAGAAAATTACATAGCTGAAGGGAAAATATATTTAGTGAGAAGATCAGCTTATTTCTGCAGAAGAGCCCCCCTGACCTCTGCCCTGTAGTTTGTTCCCAGATAAAGAATCTTCTATCGGTATGGGTCATGCCAAGCCTTTAGAAAGTTTGCTCAATAATTAGTTTAATTCATGGTATAGCTTTTTCTTCCTTAGATGCAGTGTCACAAAATTTCTGAGAACTTTGACAATTATCATGAGACTTTTAGACCAGCTCACTGAAGGACAAGTATCTCTCTAATTGGCATATCTTTATCACTGTTATAATCTTACAAGCTACAGACCATATGATTTAAAATTACAATCCACTTTTGAGCTCATAGCTCCCTTTATTTAAGAAATGAATAGAATAAAATCATCATCGAGGTCTTAAATTACCTTGCAAAAAGTAGCTAAATAAAAAATGCTATTAAATACAATAATAAAAGAAGGAGGAAGCTCAAAAGTCATTTTGACCACGTGGACACGATTAATGAAGAAGATGTACTCAAATGTTTTCAATCACAGAATAAAAATATTCATGACATGATGAAAAACTGTCAGTTCTAGAGTAAAGAAATTCTTCAAATTAGATTGCACTAAATGACTGTCTTTGACAAGATAAATTTTGTCTTCCTTTGATCTTCTGATAATGCCAACATATACTTTTGAGAGGTCTGGAAAGAAACCCACAGAGGATCCTGACTTGCCAAAATCAGTAATATTCATTTCCATGCCTGAGAGACAGAAATGCTGGCTAATAAGAGAGACATGCTCACTGGAGGCTGGAGGAACACTTGTTTGTGCCTCGTTCAGTATACCAGAGTGACTGCTGAAGAATGATTCAGTCTGGCAAAACTCTTAGGTGTAGGACTGTCACACTTGTTTTCTGTATCTGCCAAATTCAGTAAGGTTCCATTATGCAAGTCAGCTCTGCCTGGGGGCTTGTCTATCTTGAACATTCAAATTTCCAAAACAATTCTATTGCTTTCTTTCATGAATCAGTATTTGTGTTCTATTTTTTCAGTGTTACTTTTTGTCTCGTTCTTCATCTCCTTTTTGGTTTGTAACACCTCTCTGGCACATGCAGATCCAAATGTAATGCAGAGCCAAATCCGTGCTTTTAATCTATGGAAGGTAAGTTATGTGTTTTCCCTTTGTATATGAATCTTTTTTTTTCTGTGCTAAGCATGAAATAAATTTGTTGGGGTGAGCAAAATCTCTCTTCATCTTCCAAATACCTTGTCTGGTATGCTGGGGTTTAGAAGTCACGAGCAGGGTTCTGTCAGTTTACCACAGGTAAAAATAAAGTGTGATTAGGTGGAAAATCTTCCTTATTATGAACACCACAAAATAAAACTTGATAGAGCTAGAGAACACCTGAGAGCTATTTGCCTACACAATGTCAATTAATTCACTTGTGCATCATTTTAAAGAAGTCAAGCTGAAGGATGTGATCACTGTATTTTCCAAGAAGCCTAGACTTATCCTGTGCATAGTGCAACAGTGCTCCATTAATGAACATCTGGTTAGTACTTTTCCTTCTCTTTATGCTACATCCATAGATCACAAGACAAAATTCCAAATTTTCTTGTGAGCTTTCTTATGTTGCTGATCGACACATAGTAGCACACTTTGAAATTTTTTTTATTTGTGTTTGCAATATTTATCAGAATCGAAAGATGTTTTACCAAGGGAGACTTGATTAAATTTTCCAGTAATCTGAGATGCCTAGGATCTGCTGTTTCAAATATTTAGCTTTTTATCGTGCTATATTTTATAAGCACAGTGGTATTTGATTGTATCTGTGAATAATCAGATATTATCCAGATTGTGTTTCTTTCCTTTCCTCCTTTCCTTACTCCAGAACCTTTAATGCCTTCTTCACATTTTCACCCAAACTTTGGCATCCTGTTCTCCCTTTCCTCAGTTTCTTTTCCCTGTCACTTTCTCAGGTTGAGTCTGGGAGTGTTGGCTCCTTCTCAGATGCACTCCCACACTCCATTTGTTCCTCTCATTCTCCCCCATTCATCAGCTTTCACCTGCCTCCAGCTCCCAGACAACCTGGTTACATACCGCACTTTGTTTTGTCACTTTGGTTTCCTGTAAATGTTCTAGATGTTTTGCCTGAACAGCTTCATCTTCAGCCATCCAGTGCTGCGGTGCGTCAGCCCATTTTGGGCTGCACGTCAGGGGAGACGTCTAGGGGGTGGACTCCTTAGCCTTGGGATCCGCCTCTGAGGGCGGATCCCAGGAGGAGACAAGGGTTTTCCCTCTCCACCCACTGAATGTCACTCCAAGGCTCATCTCCTCCCTGTTTCCAGAACCCTCTTAGCCCCTGAGTCACTTATTGGTTAAGTTAACTTATGTTTAATAATAAGTTCATTGATTAAGCAATTAGTGTCTAGAAAGTTCTGTTCTGTTGTGTTCCTCATTGGTTCGTTCAAATTAGTTCCTCCTTTTGTATGTTATGATTGGTTACCTGTCATTGTATGTCTTCTCCTTATTGGTTGCCTTGTTGTACCTCCCATTCTCCTCCCCCTGTATAACTTCCCCCTGCAACTGTCGGGGGGGCCATTCCATCGCCACTCCTGAGCCTTTCCATGAGACCAGGACCCCGGTCATGTCCGGGGGCTGAGAAGGCCAGGCTCCAGGTTGCTCCCCTTTATGCCTCCCTGTTCCCATGCTCGGGGCAGGGAAATAAAGACATGGATTACAGCAACATACGAGTGCGTCTTCTTCATCTTTCATCTCCGTCGCCGCAGCCTACCTGACGAGCGTCCATGTGGGAGGACAGAAACTACGTCGCCTCCCAGACTCACCGGGCGGCCTGGGTAGCCGCGACAATCCAGCTCCTAGGTAAACTTGCAAAGCAACTCTTTATAACTTCCGCTTCCTTTGTTTGGTGTGTGTTAGTAGAGCTTGCTGGACTGGTAGGAGGTCCTCAAACAAACTCTGGAGAGGTCCAAGCTGGGAATTTTTACTGCAGATTTCTAAAAGTTTATAAAATGCCCAGATGGGAATAGATGCTCACAAAGACAACCAAAAGCTCATTAACTTTGCCTAAAAAAGTGTAACTTTTTTAGCTGCGCTTTTAGAAACTCTTAAAGCCTTCAGCAGGAAAAAGCAACCAACCAGCAAAAAAACAACATAGCTCTGGGCTCAGTCTAAATTCTTTCATTCTTTACCAATGTTAGGCTAAACAGTGAGTGAACAGTGAAACACTGGCAAATTTTTGGATAAAAACAAATTAGCCTTTGCAAGAAACATGAAGTAACTTTCTCATTTTAGGGTCAACAGTCCTTGACTACAGTGATGGTTAGACCCCAGCTCAGGGATTAAAAGTTGGAAAAACTAAGTCTCAGAGTCTCAGAGTGGGAGTGTAGGATACTATAGAACAGAACACAGTCTGGAAGGGACTTACAGCAATCATTTGTTTCAACTGCAATGAGATTTGTTGGAGGAACTGTTGGACTGAGATCTCAAGGACAACAAGAAGATATGAGGACAATATTATCTGGTTGATTTTACTGCAAAAAACCACTGCATCCACCTCCCTAGCTGTGAACAGTCTCAGTGGCCATGGGACTGCAGTACAGGGACAACATGGCAAGGGGGAAATTGTGCTTTTGTGTATTGTAGAGCTAACTTCCGGAGGGACTGGCATAAAATCCCTCACACTGTGTTTGACATTGCTGACTTTTGAGAAGATGAACATCAGAACAAACCACATGAAGCATGTAGGTCAATAACCACATAAACTCCTTTTGTTCTAAAGACTAACTGAGACCCCCAAGGAGGTCATGGTCCAGGAGAGGACAATTCTGTAGTGCTCTGATGTCTGCAGAACTCCCTTGAGCAAATCTGATTTACTCAAGCTTGGCACTGAGGCCAGAATCAGATCCCCACTGTACAACAAGCAGGGCTACTGAATGATTCATGGCCTATTGCAAGGATTCTCTTTTCAGGATTAATACTGTTAGTCATACATTTATGGCTAACAGCATACAGAACTGAACAAATCCCTTCAACACGATCGGATAAAGCAGTTCTAGAGACCCAGAAGCCAGTTACAATGTACAGAAAATCAATGTACACATGTTGATAAAATGGGCTGATTATGTATGCTATAATAAAATGTGTATGTTGAAGAGGACAGGAAAGTAATTTAGGCATGTCATTGAGGAGATATAGCTAGAAACTTTATAAGTATATTTATGCTATATTTTTCCAGAGAAAGATTTTACTAGCCATAGTTAAATTTATTATGTAGACAAAATAAAATAATTTCTGATACATTTTGTGTTTGATTCAATTTTCACACACCATTATTTTTGTTTTGTTTCGCTCTGGAGTTTTGAAAAATTAGTTCCAATTGAGACATTTGTAAGATGAGTTCTAAGTATTTAGTTTTTAGAAAAAGATATATTGCCTGTACAAAAATGTAGAGTTTCTGGCTTTTGTGGAGTTGGCATTGTCTTATACATTCACATGGTTACAGCTGTTTCTAAGAAATCTCCCAGAATATATAATTGGAACTTCTTATCCTTTTTATTTTCCTTACAAACAACACATCTTCATATTTTTGGAATGACTGATGCAGAGATTAGCCTCATTTACCAAAGAACCCAATTACAAATTATTTCTTGACCTTCAAAGGAAGGAGGAGTTCTGTGGGAAAAAAAAAGTAATAAGAATAAATAATTGTTAACAAATTACTGATTATCCAAATCTCTCTGCTTAATGATTTGTTAGTATGTTTCTCTGTATATTGAGTCCCGAATAGATAGAGAGCAATTCAGTGTCAGGCAGCCTGGTTAAATAATTGAGGTCAGAAAATGTGTATACAAGTGCTAAAGAGCCTATGTGCAATGGACAAACACTAAAGTTTATACCTGTAGTGGAAATATGAGATATGTGTAAATTGAATACCAATACGTATAAACCATATATTTACATAGATGCGTATGCATATGTGCAACAGCATATATATATTCACATACATGTAAATGTTTCACTAAAGATTTTATGTAGAATAATGCCATAAAATAAGCTGTGCCTCCAAAAGGAAAATATTTTGTAAGATATGTAAACTGCAGTGAAGGCTGTATTGAAGTACTCAAAAATTATTTGGTTAAAGGGTAAATAAACCTTGTACCTCATAATGAAAATCTTATAGGTAGGGGCGGAGATTAACACTGCAGGCTGTCTGCAGAATATTAATAAAATTCAATATAGTTTCTAAAAGGTATAATTTATATTTTGTGGAAATGAGTCTCTTTTCTAATAAAATTCTTCTGTCCTTCATTCTGTTCATATAATTTTTCTATAAATCATCCTGTAGGAATTTTTTCTAAATATTCATCTCAGAGAGAACCTATTTAAATAAGCCCTCTTAGCAAGGTATTTCAGAATTAAAATTACACCATGAGCGATACTTTATCCAATATGCTTCCTTCTATAGAATTTTTTTGTTACTAAACCAATATTTTGCAGAATTACATTATGTTAAAATAGCTGATCTGAGGTGATGCTTCTAGTATATAAACACTATGTAAAAAAGATCAACAAATTACCTTTAACCATTTTAATTTAACTGGTCTCTGAACCTGTGCAAAAGTAGCTGATTTTCTTTCCACATCTACATATATAGTGATAAAAATCCTAAGGGCATTGCACACAATGAAAGAATAAGAAAGGAGAAAAATGCTCCTGGTTATACGTTATTTTCTTGGATTTGCAGTAAACTAGAACCTTATGCTTTTTGTAGTTGTGTAGAAATAAAGTCTGTGATGTGCCTGGAATTCTTAGGGAGGTTTGATCAAAAAAATGGTTAAATTGTATTTTTAGAGTGAAAGGCTGGAACTGAAACAGAAGGGAAAACCTGGCACCACTTGCTAAATGGTGAAAGCTTATGTTCCAATTCTGATCCATATTTCATAGTGACTTCTCAATTCTTAAATTCTCAATTCTTAAATTAGGTATTCACCTGAAGCAGGAGAGGACTTGTATGCTTTTTTTCATACATGATTTTGTGAACTGGGATTCACTGATGAAGTGAATTATTGTCATTGAAAGATGGAAAACAAGTAGCAAATGGAGGTTAAAATTTCAGGAGTTGGGTCGAATTTTCTTTTCTCCTTTAAGTTCATACTTCCACAATGTGTAAAAGAAGTGCACAAAAGGAAAGGAAAAGATCATACTTATTGGAAGAAAGGACAGTTTTTCCCATACCACACATAAATCCTACTGGAGAATGTATTTGCTGCTAAGTTTTCAGGAAATTTGGAAATGGAATACAGTAACGTATATGCAGCACTTGAGGCTTGCTAACAAAAGACTTAAACTTGTATGGAAACTGATCGATGCATAAGAGCATGCATACAAATGTTTCACCACACAACCTGCGGCAGAGACCAACATTTCTGCTGAAGTTAGATATTTGGTCAATAATAATGTTATTACTAGGCAACATACCATATTTATATGGCACTTACTACGTTTAATAATACAGCAATAGATAGTGGTATATAATGACACAAACAAATTGCTTCTAAAGATTATACCAAATACAAACAGCCTACTACAGTCAGTTCTACGCTCTATGAGGCTAAATGCACACCTATTCCCATACTTGATGCCTGTAAGAACAGCCAATAAAGGCAGAAATGTGAGAGTGGCTGTGTGCCAAATGCAGATTAAGCTACTTCTAACATAAGATCCCATGCTCGTTACTGCTAGTTGTAGAATTATCCCCAGCTTGCTGGCCTGTAGGTCTAAGGCACAGAACAGCAGCACATGATGGGCCCTCAAGGATTTATTTGCTCAGAACAGGTCTACATGTGAGCTGTTGTTTTAGGATGCCTTTAAAACTAATGAAAAGAACAAAAATCTACCAAGAGATTAACTTAAACTAAAGTGAGCATTTAAAACATGCCAGATGACCCTCCCTGAGGAATGTGATAGAACAGGTAACTTCTATCTAACCTTATATTGCCAGATAACAATCCTGTGAAGGAGCATGGGCAGTATGTCTGATGGAGGAGAAAATTAATAAATAAGTTTACAAACTCATATTTGATGAGTGGAGAACACCTGAACCCCCAGAATTCACATCAAGCTGAGGGTGTTTTTCTATTTTTACTGTACAAAGTCCAAATATTTTTGATATCCAGCCCCCTTCTGAGTAGTGTTGCTTTCTGGGCAGTGTTTCTGCATGTACGTCTCCTGTCAGATACTGGGATCTGTCCCTATTAATGCCTTTGGCCATCCTCTGTCTCTTGCATTACGACATTGAGCAAATAGATATGGGCCACATTTTTTCTCTCTACCTTTCCTTAATTTACTGACTTTTAATAAATAATCTCATCTTTTCTAAATAATAATTTACATATTTACACCTTCTTTTTCTAATTTTTTATCATCAAAAGGTCCTTTTCTGAACCTTTTCTAAGGTCCTACCTTCAGTTGCTGCCAGAAGCTTCCTGTCTCCACAGGACTGGTAGATTTGACCGAGGACTTATGGAATGCCCATGAGAGAACTGGGAGGTTGGATAGGTTGCACAGAGGCACCTCAAATGACAATAGATGTCCTTGTTTAAGCAAGTGAACCTGAAATATAGAGGTTAAAAGCAGCTGCCATCTCATAGGAACCTATCTATCTGTATTTTGGATGTCATAAAAATAACTCATATGTCTGCACAGTGCTGGCAGATGTGACATAATCTTTGCAGTAGGTCCTCTGGAGCAGCACCTTGAAGTAAGGTGGAAATCACTGAATCCCTCAAACATCATTGAATGTCAGTATATTGACAACTAAATTGAGCCCAGAATCCTATACCCTAATTTAAAATAAGATAAATTCTGAGTGTTTTAATTTAATTTCTTTCCAACGTGCTTCTCTCCTCAACATAGAATTCTGCTAATTTTTTTGCCATCAGAAATGTTAATTTTCTGCTTCCTTCTCTTCATGACTACAAATGCAAGAAACTGAGACCATAAAATCTTTATGAGAAATTGATCAAAATGTAGTGAAGATCGCAGTGGGTAATGTTAGGTTTTTTTTGTGGGAAGCATGAAATGCCTTAATAATTCTTTAAACAGTATCTCATAATACTCAGCTTGTGCTGTCTAGATGGAGAATTTGTACACACAGGTATTTCATTCTATTATTAATATTCTTTCAGTGTCCAGTGGCAGCTTGGTCTTGAAGGTTTTTGTTTCTATTTTTATCCTTGTTTATTGTAAGAAACAATTATGGCTTTGATATGCGTAATCTGGAAGGAAATATTTCTTCTGGGAACTATTTTAACAGTCCATTTAGATTCATAGCTTCTTAGTGACTCAATATTTTTGTCTTTTAAAATGCTGTGTATCCTTCAGCTGTCTTGACTGGACCTGAACTTTAGATTTGGCAAATTTGGGATTTTTTTGTAGACTGCTTCTGTTAGATATATCATTTCAGTTTAAATAATAATAATTTGGTTGTCAGCTCAAAGTTAGATTATCTTATTCTTTAGGGACTAGTGAGAAAAAAACCTGAATTTTGAAATTTGTATTAACATTTTTAATTTCTTATCTATTAGGAATTAGAGAGTCCTATAAAAAGTTGCACATTTTAATTTTCTTTTGGATTCCTATTTACACCGTGTAGCATTCACCATGATCACTCAGAGAATGGTACTTAGCCTGTTGCAAATTCTATGAATATTTTCCTTTCTGGAAGACCCCTTAATAAGGCATTCAGTGTATGATGGAATACTTTAGGAGCTGATCAGCTTATATTCCAAAAGGCAACTGTAAAAAGGTAGCATTAGTTTTTCCTATGTCTGTGGAAAATTGCCAAATCCTACTAGCATGTCCAATTTCCCGAAGAAAGTAAACCTTAACAGCTCAGTCATTATTCCCTCTTTACAAGGAAGCTGCAACATTTCAACTTCACACCTTCCTTTTGGGGACATACTATGGGTAAAAAACCAAAATTTTCTAAGAAAGTTGTTAAAGAAATAATTCAATCCCTTGGCTCTTTTTTTTTTTTTTTAGGCTTGGCTATGTTCAGAACGATTAAAAAAATACATTTATGAATGTAGGCACTTAATTGAAATGCCTGTGTTGGGAGTGCTGATGTTTGGGTTTTTTCTGTGTAATGTATATGTAGGAAACCCATGCAACTTATTTAACTAATCTACCTTTTTAGATTTGTGGTTCAATGTCATAAGACACTGTTTGGTTTTATTCCTCCTAGCCCTTAGCTGTTCTCTGTGTCAGACTTCCACCTTCTCAAGCTTACTCTTTATTCTACAGGATAAGGTACAATAGCTGAAACCCAGTCGTGTATCACCACCTCACTTGCACCTCAGTCAGACTTAGCTTTGCCACAGGTGTCATGCCATATCTGTCACCTACTTAGGTACAGTGACACAAATACCCTAAGGGAAGTAAAACACCAGCATCAGATCAAGTTTATGCACCTGAATCCACCTCTATGTTGAGTCTGTACCTTTCCTTAGTAAGCTCTTTGACACAAGGCATTTCCCCCAAGCTAAAGTGAGTGCTCTCCAACAATACTGCAATCAGTCATCCTGACTTTATGCAACTTTCTGCTTGTTTGGCACACTCTATTCATGCTTTTTGTTTGTCCCTTTCTCTGAGAACAGTCTTGGGATCATACCACATGCCATCTCCACCCCTGCCACCTGATCTCTGCTCTATGGCTTTGCTCTCATGATTTCTTGCATTATTTTGCCATCATACTTGATTCTTTGCAGATTTTGCCATCAATGGCATTGCTGTTTCACCTGCTCATGCAAATGCCACTGTTGATGTTGCATGGGTTCTTGGAGCAATTTTTCATTGCACCATTTTTGTTCTGGTCTGAGCAGAAGGGAAGAACAGAAAGTTTCTACTGCACAGCATCTTAAGAAAATATGTAGGAAGTTCAACCTTCTCACAGTTTTGAAAACTACTTGCAGGAACAGAGCCCAAAGTACTTTGGAGAAGAATTTTTTTTTTTTTAACAATATGCACTTTCAAGTATTTTCCCTTTTATTTTAAACAACCTAAGAGGTAAGCAGCTATTACAAGACACCTTCTACAATTTAAAGTTGGAGATAGGTGCTCTTAAAAGACAGCTCATCTTGAGCAGCTGCACCTCAATTCAGTCTCCCATGTGAAAATCAGATGCCCAGGGTTGCCCACCAGGCCTCCAGGTAGCATTTCAAAAGGACTGGTGCCTCCTTTAGCTCCTATTTTAACAACCTGGTGCAGGTGACTCAGTGCTGTAGAGCATTTCAAACATGGATTGTATGTGTTGGTAACATTTTTGTGTCATCTATGTCTACTTTAGGGTGAATCCAGACCCTGGAAGTACCAATTACTCTCTTTTTACTATAAGGAGGCCTAAATAATCACATCAGTCTTTGGAATGGTAAAATCTAGTAGGGCTGATATGTGCTTTTATCTAGTGGCACAGATAAGCATCAGACTTCGAGGCAGACATAATTTTTAGAATAAGGATTAGAATTGTTTTACAGCCTTTAAACCACACATGACTCTTGGAAGGGATTAAAGCCTTTTTGTTGCAGCAGCTGATAGGACTGGTTTGTGAGTCAACATGTAATTATTTTTTTTTCCCTCTGAGACCCATCAGTAAAGGGACAAAAAAAACCCCAAACCAAAACAAGAAAGAGTGGGGTGGGAGTGTTTGCTTGGGTTGGTGTTTTCTTCCCTAATGTTCTCTAATCTTCTAGCTTCTAGAGGTCCAGAAAAGCTTAGTAGGTCCTGTTCAACCACCTACATGCAAATGTCTTTTCAAAGCCTTTTTTCCTGTTTTTCCTGCTGGAGCTGAGAGGTGCAGCTCTCCATTGCACTCCAACTACTTGCTAGTATGGGGGGTAGCTGTTTTTTTTAAAATATCTCCATCTAAATCTTGCCTGCTTAGTGTTTAGGAGGTGTTAAACCTCCTAAACCTATTCTTTCATTATTTCTGTAAGATATCCCTCTTCCTGAGGGCTTCCCCTAAAGTGTATGTAATCCTTGCTCAGTGTCATTTTCTCTCTGGAAAAAACCATCCAAATGCATACACATGTTCTTTTCTAACAGGGAGCACATTAACCTTTTGAAACAGAACTAGAAATTTGAATTAAATAGGAAGATATTTACCAGCTTAGCATTTTACATGCTCCCTATGATATTTATGTAACTGATTTATGTAACTTTTTACTAATTTTATAACTACTATTTTGCATGGTTTCTTTTATCTCACTGGCACATCTTACACATTGATAGATTTTCATTTTCCTCTGATTTCACTACCTTTTAATGTTCACTTTATATTTTGACATGCTTGCTCTGAATTTCTTTCTGCAAAACCTTTCCTCTTTTACTCTGTGTCATTAGCAAAATACAAAATGCTGTAAGTGTTGTTCCGATTTTTATATTAAGCATGAATAAATGTTAGATTCACGTCATGAAAGACATAAACTACACTTGTGTAATCTCTATCAAGAAACACATTAGAATAGAACAAAAACAATCCAGCACTGTTTGCTGTCTACTTCATAGGCATATATTTAATTAAGTTATGCTGCTCCTAAAATTCAAAAAGCTTAATCTTTTTCTGTCCTTAAATTAAACTCCCTGTG
The DNA here is from genome assembly GCA_013397815.1 of Aleadryas rufinucha. Lineage (NCBI taxonomy): Eukaryota > Metazoa > Chordata > Aves > Passeriformes > Aleadryas > Aleadryas rufinucha. Next base: position 166,179 of record VZTH01017871.1, on the reverse strand, counting down.
CTCTACAATGACCAAAACAAATAATCTATGACCTACAAACAAGACACTTGCATTCCCTGAAGATTTACTTCATCTTCTCCTCTAGGTTATACATCTTTGAACCTCTCTTTTCTGTAATGACCTTCTGGTGCTCATTAGCATGCTGATTACCATTAACACAGCTATAATCAAGCAATTTTCTTGGTGTATGTCGAGGAGAAATGCTCATCAGAATGCAACCAAGGGACAAAATTAACTGCATAAATCTACAGCACAAACTGGATCTCATCCAACTTTACATGAGTCTTCCTCCTTCTGCTAGGTGTGACATCACCATCTTGCTCCCTGCTGATGGCCTAATAAGTATCCCCAGGTTCCACACTATTTAATTTACCCCTTCTCTCAGTTTTACAGTTCCAGTGATAGCTGACCACCTTGCGGTATTTTCTCTTAATATGTGTTTACCTTAATTTTTTTCTTCTGTCTCTTCTAATTAGTCATCAAGCTACAGATACATTTATTTAAAAGATTATACAAATGTATGTGTATACATTTTTTTTACCTGTGCTTTCATATTCTGTAAAATACTGCTTTCATATTCTGTAAAATAATTTACAGGGCAATTGAGCTAGATATTTTCTACGAAGGAACATAATTACAGAATTAAGATTTTGGCTTAGATATGCGTGTTCCAATTAAAAAATAATTGTTCCATGTAAGATGTGGCAGATGTTGAACTACGTATGTTGCATGTCTTGAAAGGAAAAGTTTTCCTAGAAAAAAGCTAAGACAGCTTTAGAACTTCAAAATTACACAAGAAAACATAAAATCTGTTCATTTTTGTCACAGAGTGATACGGTAGACAGAGGAAGATGATGATTCAGGCACTGAAACATTTAATTCAGTCAAAATTCCTTTTTTTTTCCTAATTATTGTTATAAATAACAGTAAACCTATACAGTTCTATATCTACACAGATCTTACTTTACTTCAATTATCCTGGACTAGTCTAATTTAGAATGAGAGAATTTATTTCTGAGAGAGGAAACTAAAAACGAGAAAAAAACTGGCTTTGGATATAAGAAGAGATATTCAAAGAGAGAAAAAATGGGTCAAGAAAGATTATAACTGGCAAATGAGGAGGTAAACAAGAAGAAGGAGAGGAAAAAGAAGTGAATCAAGAAAAGACCTGAAGGAGTGCAAATCAGATGGGAAAGAGGAGGAAATAAGAAGTAAGGATTCTACTGACAGGTGTTCAGAGAGAGGAAGTTTTTGAAAGACTCGGTCTTTCTTGTAAACCTTAGAGTCAGGATTCCTGGGGCAGAGACAGAAAAGTTCTCATCCTGGCAGCGAATAACGGATTTGGCAGGAGCATGCATCTGTATCTGGAAACCAGTCATTTCCCAATCCTCCTGACTGAAATACGGCCAGAGTGAACAGTGGGGAAGAAAGGAGTCAGCAAGAAAGAATATGTGTAACACACCAAGGAGTCTCATCCCTTACCTTCCTGGGCAGCACAGATCTCTCCTCTCAAATCCCACACTCTCAAGGGTTGCACCGCACTCCCATATTTTGTTGGGAAAAGAGAGAAGTTAGGTGGAAGGTGAGGAGAAGAAAGCAAAGCATAACTTCAGCAGTGCAGTAGTATCACCTTGTGATAAGCCTCTGTCGCCTTCTGCTGTGTGTCTTTTGCATCAGGACACTCTTGTGGCACTAATATAACTCTTGTGAGTGGTGGCCATAATTCATGCAAATTTAATAGACTCCTCAGGGCAGGTTCAGTCATAAGAGCACCAATCTCGGCAGAGGTTTGCTCAACCTGTTCTTAAAAACTTCCCTTGATGGAGCTCTTGTGGCCTCCCTAAGCAACTTAATCTACCACTTTACTGCTAGAAATGTTTCCCAGATGTCTAACTGGAATCTCATTAATTTGAGTCCATTAATCCTGACCTCTTTCAACATCTTTATGTAGTTTAAAAATATTACTACGTGTCTCCTCATTTTTCTTTCTACTTCACTATTCAGTTTTCCCTCATGTTGCTACCTAAAATATCAACAATTAAGGGGAAAAATATGAATTTTTTTAAAAAATAGTGAGTGAAATAGACACCAGTGAAATTTTGTGGAATGAATTCTGTCCTAAGAATTGTGGAAGCATAAGCCTGCCACTGAAAAGCAGAAAAGAGGATATCTTCAGAAAGGTCAGAGAAATATCCAAATGAGAATAAGAAGAACTGTGGATGAGCATGGAAGCTGGTCAGAATGGAAAAGGTGGAAGAAGTGTGGAAGCACAGAAATGGTGTTGGAAGTGACCTATGAGTCAGAGATATACAGTCAAAGGAACACACATAGGGTTTCACCTGCCTTCCTTAAGAAATGATCAGCGACACTCTCCCCTAAAAAAGAGGGCCATGAAGGTCCACTGGCTCTGTATGTCTGCAGCAGAAACATCTGTATCCACCTTAGTCATGGTGGGCTCTTGTAGTTAATAGAAAAAGACTTGTTTTGGGATGTGATTTCTCTCACTTATCTCCATGACCCACTTTGTGATGGCATGAATCATTCTCTCGTTAGAAACAACTCTACCTTTTCAGGAACAGAAAAGGAGGTCAGACAACAAGCTCCAGCGTAGATATCTGCAGCAGTTCAGGTTATGTGAATTCCCTGTAAACTGTGTGTTTAGGCTGCCCCAGTCTGTTTTCTGCCCTGGCAAAGTCAGAAGAAAGGCCCTGACTCTTACATTGTATTTAAACCTTTTGCTCAGTTCATCGCTGTGTTGGAGGAATCACCCTTAAGTTCAATATCCAAGAGACAAAAATTCTTCAGTGTAAATTTTCCTGCTCTTTGAGACATATTCATATAAGAAAAGTATCAATATAGTGATGACCATGTCTTTGGGAATTAGGTAATTGGCTTTGTTATCCTTTACAGTTTATATGATGTTAATCATACTTGTACTTACTAGCATCTTATTATATCCATCCATTTGTTTTATTTTCAATATATGAAGGAAAGTTCTTAGTTTAGCTCTCTTTAAAGATGTCTAGAGAGATGTCTAATTGTACTTTCCTTAGTACTTACTAAAAAATATCTTTTTGACCAACTAACAAAATTATCTGTTTATCTGGACCTCTTTTGATTAGTATAGTGTTGATTCTATTTGAATAGAAATTTAATAGTAGTTTATTTTTTTATTTGATTCAAATTCTTCTGATTATAAAGAACTCATTTGCTGTAAAAAATTGGCATGAGGAAGATACAATGCTATAAAGGATGGGGAAGGGGGAAGGGCAGGTGTTCTGGGAAATATAGAGCAGAAACAAAACCAAAAAACAGAAGAATACTTTTGAAAAATATTATTAACATGTCATGCTTAACAAGAAGTGTGAATAGCTTATTTTCTCTGACTGATGATAACCAGCAGGTAACACATTTTCCCTTGCTGTTGCTATTAACACTGGCAAAGAAAAACAACAATAAGTTTAGTAAACTCTATGAAAAATCAGAAATCAATATCATATTAAGTCACCTAGACATGAAAGTCCTTCAAGCACTTTCTGAACACAGAATGGGGCAACAGGAGGAGGATGCTGTGGTGATGAATTGTACACCATGCTGCCAGTTAGATGAGAAGATTACAAAGCAATCTTTTATTCTAGTTCCTATGTGATTTGTACATAAATATAGATCTCATGAAAGTATGGGGTATCTAAACTTCAGATGAGGGCACATCTGTGGTAAAGTTTTTAAGAATTGGTTCCCAAGGATTCTTGCTGTGCACCTGGCTGTGTAGCACTGCTGCGTATTAAGAGGAAGCCTAAGGATCTACAGCAGCCTTGACTGCACCTTTGCTTCCAAGGAATGGAAATTCAACACAAGGCTGGACCAGCACACAGAAAGGGACCATAAGGGATTTATAGAAACTAAGATGTGCCATACCTTGAATCACATCCTTCACTATGAACTCACTTATCTTTCTGCTGAAGTGATAAAACTGAGGCAAAGGGGCAGTCTTTGCTCTCCAGTTTAATTTCTTAACATGGAGCTCTGGATGCTGAGATCCTATCTGTTCCCTGATTTTAGATAGCTAGATCAAATACTGTGAAGTGGAGGGGGGAATATCACAAGTTCAGGGGCAAACTGAGCATTAGGATCAAAAGAAAAAGAGGAAAATGCAGTCATACTTTACTTTTACAATAACAAAAACAAACACTAGTGCACATGTGGTAACAGGGAGAAAAAGGCACTGCTAATGGCAATCAGCTTGTCCTACTGGTCCAAAGAATCCTAATTATTACACTTGGAAAAAGCTGTACAATACTCTGGAGGACACAGTTATAGCAAACTCAGCAAAATCATCTGCAGAGCAAATGCTGGCAGCTTTTCTGTTAGAGCCTGTGCTGCATGTGGCTGGGGATACACTGGATGCAGTATTATCAGCACCGGAAGACAAATTCAGGAAAAGGCTTGGGTGCCTGGTCCCAGAAGTGGAGCGTGATGCACAAAAGCCTGCAGACACAGCAGAAGTATCTGAGACACTAAGCATGCTTCTGGTTTGGCTATAAAATTTATTTGAGTGACTAAAGTCTGTTGCCTGGACATGGCTGCACCCCCAGGCATCATAAAGCCATTGAGACTTCACCAGCTGAGTTTCCTCTGCTTAAGTCCCGTACTAAGCTTGACATATTAGATGCTGGATCACATCTGATATGTTGCAGTAGCAACACTGAAATCCAGTCATTGTCTTTCATAAAAAGTACATTTATCCCTTTAATTAATTAATTAGTTCTTACAGTACTAGGTCAGAAACTGGGAGATCATGATTTAACCTGTTTGGCTTCATGGTGTGCAGCCTCACACCCTGTATGTGTGAGATTTACATGGGAAGGGAGACCACTGGCCTTCTTCAGATGCACTGTTAAACTTGTGCTGCTCTGCAGAAAACTGTTCAGTGTTTTGTAGAAAAGCAATAAAGGGAGAGGAGAAAGAAATAAATTGTGAGAGAATGATGCTATTGCCTAAGCTTTCTCCCTGGCATTATTTCATCCTCCTGGAGGATGCACTTCCTAGGAGATGTCACTCCTACTCCCTTTATCCCAGTTAGGCTAAGCAAGAGAGAGTTATCAGGCTGAGCAAACTGAGGTAGTTCTGGCATGAGTAACTTCTTGTCTATGAGCCTGTTCCTGGGTTTATCTCAATATTCTTATTAGATGTTTCTCTTTGAGGGATCTTTGCTGTTGAAGAAATAAATCACTTTCAGAGGTAAACAAATAAAGAAGATCTAAGGGTCCTTGCTTTTGTCTTGCCCCTCATTGCCATCCAGAATATGGTATCATATGTGTGACAGCAGCTGCCCTGACCAGTAATGGAGTACAGGTGGATGGCGATGCAGGAGCAAAATGTTCTTCAGTCTCTGGTACCCAACACCTGTGCCCCTGCAAACCCTCCCCAAGCTGCATCTCAGCCTGCCCAGTCCCATCTGCAGCCTATCAATCCAGATACTCATTCCAAAATAAATAGATCCCCGAAGTGCTGCCTTTAGTGCTTTAGTTTCCTTCACCCCATGCAGACCTCACCAAGTGAGGACTTCTGTGTCCTGGTGGATTGTCAGTGTATAGTGAGGCAAGTCAGCATTTCCTCAGAGGAATAGCAGTCTTGTGCTTTGATATAATACATATGAATTCTACATTCTCTCTTTCCCATTTTTTTTTGTTCAGCAAAAGCAAATCTTAGCTTTCTATTATTATTCTGAAGAAGACACAGATATTTAAGATCTCATGATTTATTAACCATATATTTATTTTTCTTAAAATCTGATAGGAAATTCTACCTCAGATGCAGACTGCATATGGCACTATGTAGCATATGTATATATAATAGATGTTTATTTTATATTTGATGATGAATACCAAAATCAGACATCCATGCTGGAAATGAATTGCAATTTTAAATATGGAAAAGTTAGTGTTTCTCCATAAACTTATGTTTGTTTACTGGTATCAAAGTATTAGGTGCTTGTGAGATATACTAACTTCAAAGTACAGATTATCTCTGTATAACACAAGTGAAAAGAATTTCTTATGACCTGAATGCACATGAAAATTTAGAAACTGAAGGAACTGGATAAGGAAAGTAAAAGGACACAATGAAAAACTGTGACAAGTAGAATTAAAGATAACAGAAAGCAATTTTTGAAGTGAACCAACAAAAGAAATCCTAACAAAAGTACTTGATTGGTACTATACAATATGAGTAGTAACACAGAAAAGGCAGAAACATTGAACAAGCAAATCTTTCTATAGATGAGAAAAAGCCAGATGATAGAGTCTCTTTAGAGGATGATGAAACACCCTCGAGTGCTAAAGCAAGTCAGTTAAAACACAGATACCAGAATTAATCAACAATAAATCAACAGGTGACTGGCATGCAAGAAATAAAAAATTTCTAAAAAAGCATCTCCCCCAGTCATAGGTGCTGTCTTTTCAATAGCTCTTAAACTACTTTGAAGATCAAAATTCATAGAAGAAAACCTAAGTAAGAGGCTAAGATAATAGTAGACTTATCATTCTGTGCAAAGTAGCAGACTATATTCAACTTCATTAACAAAGAATTAAAGCACGATAATATGATTAATGCAAATCAATATGGGCTCTTGGAAATTTGGTCTTGATTCTGTAATGTGATTAGGAGTTTAGCTACTAAAGGTAATTGTGTGAATATAATACACTAAAACTCCTGCGAGACATTTGACTTGGTGACTTGTGACATTTTGATTATGAAATTAGAACAATATGTTATATAGCACCAATTAAATAGATTAAACCAGGTTAATTGATAGCTCTCCAGATGTCATTGTAAATGACTAATCATTGTTGACTGTGTGCATTTTTAGCTAAATTCCAGTGGGTTTATTTCTACTTAACATTTTTATCAATGACCTGGAATAAAATATTAAATCACGACTAATAAAGTTTTCAGATGACATAAAGATGGAAGGAGCAGCCAATAATGAAGAGAAAAAATCATTGATGTAGAGTGGTATGAATCCCTTCTGGTCTCAGCCTTAATGTTTAAAAACTGTGTGTATTTGAGCACAAGCATGCAGAAAAAGCAGCTAAGTTTGGATTATCACAATGGGGTGAATTAATGACTGGAGCATGGTTTGTGTCTGATGTTGTATGGAAGGAAAAATAGTTCACGTGACCCTGTTAAAAAGGAGTAGGTACAGCTGAGCATCTTATCAAGCTGGCCATGCAACATGCAAGCCTTGGTCATCTTTGATAAGGCACCCAGAACATTCATTCTAGTCGTGACAACTGTACCTAAACATCCCTGGCTGGACCCAGTTCTCTCCTGTCAGGAACAAGCAGCAGCATTTTTCCATCTCCTATGATTACATATGACACTGAAATGCACTTTCTCCTAAAACACATCACTTCTGTGATTTTTCTGAGGTTAAAAAGGACAGTCAGAGAAGCTGATCTGCTCAGTTATCATGCTTACTAGGTCAACATACAGGAGTTACTTTGATCTTGGCTCATGCAAGATATCAGGAAAAAGAAGCCTCCTATTAAAATTTCATGTCTTATAATTAATGATCCCTTTCATAAAATTGCCTCTAATATCTTTGAATCTTAGACAGACTGAGTCTACCTGCAGGGAGAATTTTCTTTGCAGAGATGCATGAAGATCATAAATTGCCCTGTTTTAGTAATTTATTGGGTCTTCAAGGGGCTAAAACTTCCTTTTTCTAAAGAGCAGAATTCAAAAGAAATTTCCTGCTGTAATGAAACTGAGTATGGAAACATTAAAGATCTGTAACAGTACCAAGTATTTTACATATAACATCTCACAAATAAACTTTGGATCTAAGGAAATTTATTGTAAGATTTATTGTTTAGTATGACAAAAAAAAAAAAAAAGAAGATATAAAGCTTTCAATATCAGACTGTTCTAGCTAAGTTCAAATCTGCAATATTAGCTTACTACCCAAAAATTATCCAGGCAATTGTTTTGGAAAGAAATCAAATTAAGTAACATGTGCACACAACAAAACAGAAAGGGGTGCCCTTGCAAACAGAAATCTAAGCTGCAAAGCACCTTGAAATGAGCAGCTGGGAAAGCCCCTCACTGAAACTTTGTCTGTAAGAAAGGTGCTGTGAAACTCAGAGCAATTGCTGGTGAACAGGCAGGAAGCTGGCACAGGATGCAACCACCCCAAGTAAACACTTAGAATTTAGGAGCCCAGCAGAACCATCCAAAGATTCAAGTCCAGGTTTTCTATGCTGCCAGTGAAATAAGGGCATGGATACAGCATGTTGGATAGGCATTCAAGCTACAGTCAAAAATTTTCTCTTTTTCTGTTTTTATTTAAATGAGATTAAATGATTATTAGGTCTAAGCCTATTGCAGTTTCAGGTAAAGTTCCCCTTTTCCTCTATTGACTTGCTGGCCAAATTGCATCAGTACTGTTTTTCATTCCTGTTTATTTAGAAGCTAGAGATCAAAATTCTCTGTTTTTCTTTTCTTTCCAGCTGTGTACAGTCTAACTACTGGTGTTATCCGATTCAAGGAGATCTTCCACTGTTACTCCTCAAAGGCAATCAGAATTAATATTCTGTTTTGTTTGGGTTTTTTGTATTCTGGCAGAGAAAAGCCTTCTTTGAACTTTTGTCTTGGGCTTCTAAAAGTACAATTGTGACTTGTGAAGAATTTATTCAACTCAGATAAGGCTGGCTGCATCCTAAAAATTACGGTTATACATTGTTTTCCATTATGTAATTGAACTGGGTGGGTGTGAGAGCTTTGGAGATTGAAATCTTTTGCTCACTTATTCACACAGCAAGTGTTGAAAGTGCAAGTTTGCCCAGCTAGCCTGAGCAGTGGGCAAGGCTCAGAAGAGATTGTGGTCTTCAGATCTATCAGATTCCTGGAGTTTGTGGGATCAAGTGCAGAAATCACAACCAGAAGCTCGTATTCATTCTTTCCAGTGTTAATGTCCAACTTAGAAACACGGCTCTTCTCGTTAGTTTACGCAGTTACAGGAGGAGAAAACAGATAAAATGCAGGAGGTCAGTGGACCAGGTGGGGCATCTGGACATCTCAAGTAGGTGTCTGACTTCATATCTTCTACTTTCTACGCCAGAGTGCATCAGAACCCCTTTTCTAGGTTGTTGGGCAGAGCAACTTTCAGATGCTCCAGGCCTCAACTCCTGCTGCGACAGGCAGGAGACACCACAGCCCACTGTTTGTCCCCCTGAGCCATCTGGTGCCCGAGAGTTAGTTTAAGCTCCATGCTGACCTTTTCATTCAGACTTTGAGTTTCTCAGAGGTGTATCAAAGCTCATAGCTGAAGAGGCAAACTAATCACTTGCATGTAGTGCACACTGCTGCAGGCACCGGGGTGATAAATTGTCCAATTTCACTAAGCAAGGTTGCTCAGATAAAAGCGACTCTCAGTAAGGGTATATACAGCTGTCTTTGTTATGGACTAAACAATAGCAGGCATGGTTCTGGTGCTTTTTTTGGTTTTATTTTTAATTGTCAGAATCTTTCTCAAGAATGGAAAACACCTTCAGTGAAAAGATTTTTAAATCTGTAATTTGCATAAATATTTTAGATCATTTTCAAAGTAACAGCTGTCATGCAAAGCTGTATTTCCATTTGTTTACAAAAATAGGAAATCATTACCATTTTGATGTCCCCCGAGAATTGAAAAATACGTATGTAAACACAGAGCAGATTAACACAGAAAACGAGTGTGTGTCCTTGTATTCACAATGGCTTAGCTGCCCTTACTGCAGTTGGGAGCCATAAGTTTATACTTTTTTATTGTCCTCCATGATAATCTCACTTACATATTTAAATTCTTTAACATTTTCATTTTCTTTCAAACCAATTGTTGAAGTTTTATGGGTCTTTTCTTATGTATGACTACAACACCTCACATTCAGGTGCTCAGAATATTTGCAGGTAGTCTAATATTTCTTTCCTTTTTATTAAAAATATTTATTCCACATATCAAAATGGTTTTCACACATGCAAAACAATCATAATGTATACTTTAGCTTAGTTGTAATAAGACAAGAAAATAATTTGCACTGAAGCCCCACATATGTATTTCTGACTATTACAAGACATACATGCATATGCATTATCAAAATTGCCTGAGCATCCTCTCATAAAAGTTGTGGGCAAAGAAGACAGGCTTGCATTGATGCCTGCAGCAGCACAGAGCTCAGGACAATCTACAACTTACACCAAGAAGTGACTGAGTCTACCTGAGACCACCGTCTTACTCCTTACCCTGAATTCCTTAAGCCCCTTAGGAGAAAAATAACTGGCTGTCTTTTTTCTTCTAAGAGCAAACTGGAGGAACCTTCAAACTGTGATGGTTGGAGAGCTCACACCAAACAGGTTCTGTGACCTTGTCAGCTCCTAACCAGGTCTTAGCTCTTATGGAAGGTGTTACTCAGTGTAGTCAAGTGTGCAAAATTCAGAAACATTTAAATTTGATGACATCAGAGCTCAGACACAAGGCAGAAGAAACCTGCTGCCAGTGATAACAAAAGTCAAAGTAAAATGGAGGGAGAAGATTACCTTTCTCTAGGTTGTCATGCCTGCAGTCATTTATGCAATGGCCCTTGCTGCAGAGCACATAAACAGTCACTGGGCAATAGGAGCATTTTGGTTTTCCACTTTTTAAAGTTGACACCTCACCAAGACAGAAAAATAGAGAAGGAGCTCTTCTGGTCTCAGAGGAAAGGAAAAGCTGCAGAAACAAAAAAAAAGGATCTGGACCAGCAAACCACTTACTAAATGTTTGATAGCTTCTACTTAGCAAAAGTGCATGCAATGCATTTCCTCTCCTGTAGTCACTGGAGAGAGACAGTTCTCTTTGAAAACACGAAAGTGTGAGCTGACTGAACTGGTTTTACTCTCCTCCAGATAAAATAATGGAACCATTGCACATTCCCACAAGCTTTTTTTATTGAATCTGCACCAGATCACATCTCCAGGATCTCACATCCACAATATTGTTTCTATTTCCAGTTTGCCAGTAACAAGAGGTTTTCCCACTAAAAATAAGTAAGACCCAACCTTGTAGAGTTTAAATTGTTCTCTCAGTTGCTCAGAATGGTTCTGTAGCAGCACAAGGACAGGACATGGAAACATCAAGCAAGGAGCCAAAATCAGCAAATGTTTAAAACCGTAAAATTGTGCACAGGAGCACATAAAACAACTAAAAATATTCATTGAATTACTGATATAATCCAGGCAGCAGGGCTTTCACAGAATCATAGAATAATTAGGATTGGAAAAGACCTCTAAGACCATTGAGTCCAACAGTTTAGCTGCAATCTTCACCTTTATGGCTGTATTAAAATTTGCACATTGACCCCACAGAAGTTGTGTTTTCTGGGCAACATCCAGAGTAGGTAGGGAAAGGGAACTGATATGGCAAAGATTACAGAGGGTTGAGAGGTATAATAAATTAAGCTGGGAAAACACATTGAGTTAATTTGAGAGGGTAAATGGGGATATAAAATGTGAGTGTCTCAAGGAAGAGCGATCATGCAGGGAAGGAAAACAGTGCATAGAATAATAAGAGGAAAAGAGAAAGGATGAAAGGATGAACTGGTGGTTTGTGGCCAGGGTGCACAAAGCACTTACGTATGACAATGAAGTGTGACCTACAGCCTGGTGTGGTAGTTTGGGATTCTCTGTCTAGGAATGTATGAAATTTCACAGGATGTTTTACCATAATGTCTCCAGACCAGTCGAGCTTAACCCTTCAGGCTGAAGGATCTACTTGGATCATCCAATCATGAGTGGGGACTAAGTTTTTTCCCTGAATTTCTTTTGACATCTGAATCCTCTTCACAAAAATGTAAAACTGAGCCTCAAGCCTTTTGCTTTGTACACTGAAATCTCATAAAACAATAAATTCTGTTTTGATATTGAAATCACATTCCAGGCACAGTTTCCTAAGAAGAAAAATTTTTTCAGTGAGAAGGGTTTCATTTGATGTAGTTGTAGGCAACTATTGATGAAGATTAGTGCTTGTCAAGAATATACTTTCTTTCTAATTAAAAAAAAAAAGTGTTTGTTGGGGTTTTTTATGACTGGTTCTTAGAGACAAACAAAAAAACCCCCCAGATTATCCCACACTTAAATGCTTTAGGTAGAAACTTGCATAATTTTCAGTTCAGAAGTTTCAGTTTTACTTGGGAAACTAGTATAAAATATAACAAGAAAAGTGCTCTTTCACTCCCACATTAGGCTGCAGGATAATTTAATCATAAAAAATGTAGCGACACTGCCAAGCCTTTTCAAGTGGTTTAAATAAGCCTAATTCATACATGTTATAAAAAGTATATGATCCCTACACATAAATAAAATTTGAAAGGGTACATAATTCATTGACAGGAGACCTGAAGACACATGACTAAGGCTGGGCAATAGTCTCAATCTGTATAGATTATAACGTTGATGCATCTCACCTATAGTTACTGTTAGAGACATTACAATTTTTCTGTGGTGCTGGTAACATGAAAGGAAAAAAATAATTGGATGATACAGACACTATCTACAGTTATTCTTCCCATAAATAGAAGAACTGAAATGGCTTTTTTACTGAAATTCTGTACTGTAAACAATAATGTAAATGTGGCCTTTGTGCTTTAAAATATAGACCAAGTCTGCTGCATGCACTATTTTATGGGAAATTAAATTCAATAAATGGGACAAACACTGGTTACATTTACACCAGAGTAAATCCAGAATATTGGAAAATGGGTACTCAAACAGAAAAAAAAAAAAGCTTCATTTAAAAAAAAAGAAATATTTAGACCACCAGTTAAAAATGATAGAAGGAAAGACAGCACAATCTGATGTAACCTGGAGTATAAAATGTTGCATTCAATTAGAAAATATTAGGAAATTGCATACAGGGGACATGCTGATTTAAAATATATTAGAATACTGGACAAGTTACAGTTTCTTGTGTCCTGACATGTTTTGCTACGATAAAAGATTGGCAGGACTGGTAGGTAAAATTTCTTTGCACATTGTATATAAACTGCACAACCTTTGCTGTATCAACTTTATGCTCCAATAAACAAGACAATAATGACAAATTATCAAAGCAGTCCTCAGATGTGACCCTCAATTGGAAGAGCAGCAATTTAATGAAGACAAAAGCTAGGTGAAAGCTGCTAATATCATTTACTGATAAACAGATTTTCTCAAGAGGCTCCTAGCTCAATCCCCTGAGGCCCCATAAACCTGCATAATTCCATTTAAAATATTGTGCAATTCACTAAATTAGTCTTTGAACATCCTTACTATCCAATTACGAAGCCCCAGCATGGACAGAATAATGAAATTTTTCAAACTGTGGAATGCATGTGGCCTTAACAAACTTATGACAAACACTGAAATTAGCTTTCAGTTTTGAAGCCAATGTAGACTATTGCTAATGCTTCAAGTCAGAGATAAAACAATAAAACACTATTGCAGAGTTTAAGCAGGATGTAAAAAAAAAAAAATCTTTGACTTATACAGAATTCTCAACACAGCCTACCTTCAGGTAAAAAAAAATCATAAGAACTTGAATAATGTTTTTGCATTTGCAAGCTATTTGGCCTGCTTAAGTTCTAGTAAAAGCTTTACTGAATAAAGGGTAAAAAATACCTTCTGGACAGTTTTATCTTCCAGGCAGGCAGAAAAAGGCGAGAGTTTCAGAAGTGAAATTTATTTCTGTTCAAGCATTGCAAGCTGTATTATTAAAGTAATTTGTCATGGTTTGAATATTTCTGCCTGATTCACCATTAAATTGGCCTTCTAATTACCAACTTTGTCATGAAAAGCAGTTGGACTTCTTCATTCACCAGAAAACTTCAATCCCTTAATAACAGCTTGGTTCAGATAGTGGGGGAAACACTGTTATGCTCAAAATTTAAAATGAATAGGATAGGCATGACAAAAAAAAAAGACTCCAAGCTGAAACAGAATCCACTAATGATGGCTTCAAATTCAAATGCTACCGAGAGAATATTTAGAATAGATTTTTAATGAAAGTATTATTAATTTGGATGTTGAATATTTTACCTTTTAAAAATGCAATTTCATTTATTTTGAATGTATATACAAAGATGAAATGAATCCATGTAACTCAGGGCAGCGAATATTCACTTAGACAAAAACCTCATAGACCCAATTCCTAATGTTATAAAAGTTCAGAAGAGTGTGCAGAAGTGATTGTGCAATTATTTGTGCATCCAGTTGGAGTGATCATGCATGTTGATGGTCATGCAAGTGACCGCACTTATAAATGGTTAGGCAGATATCAAACTGATTTTATGTATCAGGTGTGCTTATGAAACTGTGATAGTGGGTTGTCTATGAAGTTCTCCATGACTTCCTTTGGTAGCTGTGGCCTGCCAGGTGCTTCCACCTGTAGTTCTGTACAGTGACTCTCTAGTCCCACTGGAATTCAGTTTATATGTCAAATCATATTTAAAGGGGTTTTTTTTAAGGCAAACATGAACTTTATTATATAGGTTTTATATATGATAAAAAATCTGTCTTTCCTCTGACAAGCCTTTTAACTGCATGAATCAGGCCTGTATATTTACATGCAGTCTGCACCTATCCAATTATACATTTAATTAAAAATGTCAGTTATTACTAATCTGCCTTGAAAAATAGGAAGCTGAGGCTTAGTGCCTTTTTCTGTAAAACATATACTGATTGTTACTTTAAATTGCAGAATAAATCTGGAGATCTTTTTAGTGTAGGCTTTTAATCAAGACTTGATATCATCCTGCACTCCTTAAGCCCTTTTTGCCCTAGCACAAAAAGTAAAATTGCCACACTAGGTTGTGGCAATAATTCCATTATTTCGAAAGGCTCTCTTTCAATATTTGACAAAGAATCAGGTGAAAAAACCTTCCGTGTACCCAAAGATTTAAGAGTTTGTTAGCTATATCTAAACCCAGGCTGGGATATCATGTTGACCTTGACTTCTAAGGGAAAAATGACCTTCCCTCAAAGCATGCTCTAGCAGGAGTTAAGATGACTTGCATCCTTAAAAATCAGACTCATACATTAGGTTGCTGAGATTTTTGTGACTTCTTTGGCAAGTGGGGAAGGTGTATAAAAAAAGTCCAAAAAGACATCAGTGTGACATTAGAAAAGATGACAGGATGAGGAGCCAAAAGGCAAACTCTTAAGGATTTTCTATCTTTATTACTCAGGATTGTTATTGACAAAAGAATGACATGTCTCAGACAGTGAAGAAACAGGAACCAGCAGAAGACAGGAAGGAACATATACAGTATGCAGATGAAAAAAATCAATGTAGAATGACTCTCTTCTATGTCTTTCTGTATTTTCTTTAACAGTTATGTTTGGGCCATTATGCTTGTGAAGCATGATGCACTTCCTTTTCTGAAACAACAGTCATAAGTGAAATGCAGGAAGAAAACACACTTACAAAGGCGTTCAGGATCTCAGTCAAAAACACTGAAGTTCTTCACATTTCAGAATTTTGTGAACTGAGAGTGTGTTAGTACAGTTCCCACGTCAGGATGTATAATAACCCACTAGTGCCCTGGTGTGCCATGAGAAAATTTAGGTCCTTCCATAGGCTGTCTCCAAAGCATGTGGGGTGAAACAGTTTGTTCTGACTATACCTGTACAGGGTCCTGAATCTGGTTCTCTCCTCAGATACAGATTGTGAGTCCAAATCTACTAATGACAAAAATATCATGGATACGAACAGTTTCTGCTAAATCTTTCTGTTTCAATAAGAAAATGTATTTAACTGCAGGGTACTTCCACAGAGGATGTTCTCGCTGACTGTTATATATAAACCCAGGGGATTATGTGCAGGAAATTGGTGCAGATTACATGAAATTAAAAATAGGTGAATGAGAAATTTGGAGTGCTAGTATGAGACAGAATGGATATAGGGATGTGGTACCAGCAAGCATCCAGAAGATGACAGTGAGATACATATGGAAGAAGAAAGATAAATAGATAAGAACCCTACATGTCAAAGGACAGACAAAGGATTCAGTCTCTTGGATTTCTGTTTGTCCTTGTCCAATATAACCCTCCTGTGTAGTCCTTTTCCCTTGTTCCACTGTATGTCTCCATGAAATGCAAAAGTTATAGTTTAGTAGCTCTGCTGTGTTGGGTTTCTACTCTTCAGAGCGAAGTAGATGAAACTAATGGCTTCTGGGTTGCCTGTGTCGGTGTATTTGAATGTAAGATTTGGGACCTTGTGTCTGGGCATCCTTGCTGGAGAGGGCAAGGTCTGCTCTGGACTAGGGTGGGCACAGGAATCAACATGGTGGTGACAGCTGGGTAGTTTGGGCTACAGTGCAACTTGAGACCTCAGCTGATGCAGGAGCATAGACAGAGCCAAGGAAATCAGTGTATCTGCCAGAGAACCATAAATGCAGAATGTAACTGTGACACAGCTTCCTGCAGGCAGGTTTCTAGCATTTCTGACCAGGTGGCCAGAGAATACCTAAATTTTTTCACCTGAAAATCAGGCGTCTGCAGGAAATCAGGAACTGCATCATCCTGCAGAAAATTGCTTCATACCTGTTGTTGTGGGTTTAGATTTTTTTTTTTTTGAGACTGGCAAAAGTATCATATCAGCATCCTGGAGGAGATGTGCTTGGGGTCTATACCGTGAAAAAAGGGGAAGATCAAGGGAAGAAAGAAACTCAGAAGAAAAAAGAAAATAGAAACAAAGATATTTCTGGTAGGGATGCTGTCATTGTACTGTGTCAGCACAATGGTGTCCTGACTGTTATCTAGATATCAGCCTAATACAAATGGTAAACTAAAATTATAAGTGATAAAAAGACAATGGTGGAGGGAAGACATTCTCAGAAATAAAACATATTGCCATGATTGTGAAAGATTAACATTTTTCTTATTAAATGATGAGCTTGCTTTTTAATATCAGCATTATAATAGACTATACTATGAATCTCTCTATCATACCTAAAGCACTGTTAATTTATCTTTCATGAATACATTAGAAGAGAGGGTTTTCCCATAGGCAAACACACCATACCATATTTGCAAATGTCTTACATAATGATGCAAACACTATGCATAGAGAGTAGCAGAATTATAGTGAAAGAGAGAAACAGCATAAGCACAAAAAAGACTTTCATTCCATTTCATTAAATACTTAAACCAACAAGATAAAGTCCAATTTACTGTATAGAAATCTTGCAGTTGAGGAAAAGGTTGCTGCTTAAATTTATTCTTTATCTTAAATTCAGCTATTTGTAATAAGGAGCTGATGAGTGTAGATAGAGTGAATGATTTTTTAACACATTGATTGCATTTGTTCTTAAAATATAATACTGCTCATTTTGCAGTCATATCTGCTAGCAAATTCCTAAATATCTACTTATTTGGGGAAGAGTGCATGCACTGTACTCTGCTTTAAAAAATCTTATTGATATACTACAGTATGGAAATTAAATTGGAAATCACAGCCACAGACACAAAATAAATAGTAGTCATTTTATTTAGCTTGTTACCATCTAGTCTAGTCCGAGAACATTACCCTAACGGCAGACTCAGAATTCATGAAGAGTTACATAAGGGCCCTGTTGTCAAACATAAAAACAACCCATTTAGTGTCTGTTTTGCATCTACACAGGAAGTTTTCTTTCATTATCCACCAGCCCCTAGATCTTATTATAGCCATTGTTTAATTTGTGCTCTGTTTTACGAGTGACACTTGTACGGGCCTCATGGGGCTGCTGACAGAAGTGTGGCTGTCTCCTTCCCTTGTGTCAATTCTTTTGTGAACCTTTATAATTAGCCACTTAACAAATTGAGGAAAATGAATCTGTGGTTGTGAAGTGTTCACTGGTGCTAAGTCAACCATGTGACAGTCCAAGCTGATATGCAAAAAGTCATGGTACTCAGCTGTACAAAGGGTTAACAAAACCTCATTATGGTAGGTTAATACACAGAAATGAGGTATGTGATCACTAAGAAGTACTAGAAAAGTTAGAACCGCTTCCTACAGTTGTAATACTTCTAATTGTTTCAAAATTCTTTCAAAAGCATTTCACCCCTAGTGTATTTTGGGGGGGAAATTATCAAATTACACAACGGTGAGTCACATATCATGGCTCAAAGCCTATTCTGACCAGCTCCCAGTGTTTTATCTCTGGGACTTTATAGGCAAAACAGTGACTCAGCATGTCAGATTTCCTATGTTCCTTGAAGATACACCACAGTTAATTTCACGACATTGTCTTAAATAAGTAATGCAGTTTCTAACAAAAATATAGTCTTCACCTATACACATTTTTCCCTAAAAATGTATACTTTTATTTACTTTTTTCAAAATATTTGTCTTTTTTTCTGCCATGTCAACTGCAAAACAAGATCTTATTCCAGTCGTTAGTAATCAAAACCTGACATTTTATTTTCTGTCTTTTTTTTCTGTGCAAAAGTGATGTCTTGAAAAAAAAAAAACATAACATTTTTTTGGACACAAATATTTTTACTGGGATTTTTTAATAGGATTATTATCTAGTGGTTCTATCGTCATATTTACCACATGTAAAAAGATTCAAGGGTGTTAATTTCTTGTCTGTACATATACATACACACACATGCCCTTGCATGCATCAACATGGATCTGTGGGTGTTCACCCAGAGTTCACCGTGCTCACAGCTCTTCATGTACCCAAAGGTGTGGAAACTGATTCACATGAAGTGCATCCTGCTTGCTACAGAAGCAGCCTTTGAACCAGGAGGAGGAACCAGAATGTCCCCTGTTCTCAGGTGGGTGATTTAGCTACTGAGCCAGATTAGTCATGACATCTTCCAGTGTAGTGGGAGGACACCAGGAAGGGAAGTGGAGGAAGCCCTCCCCCCCCTTACCCCAAACAGATGGTTGCTCATTGATTAGGGTGTCCCCTGAGATGTGGGAACGGTGGGTTTGAACCTCTGCCAATGAAAGGGGAATTAAATCCACATCTTCTTTAAAGTGGGTCTTCTAGCTGCTGAACAGGAAACCTGCACAGCGAAGACATTTTGCAAGAAAGACTGATTTTTGTAAGGGATATAATGCAGTTATCTTGTGAGTTCAGGCTGATGTTGGCTCTTCATTGAGAAGGGCCTTGAGCTTCTGGCATATAAAACACATTTCTCTTCTACATGTTTCAGTTTAGCCAGCCAGGGCAGTGTGACCCCCCCCATAAACTGGCTCTGGTGGTTTTTGTTCTGATCACATTGTTGATGTGAAATATTTAACATTGTTTGATACTTCAGAGGGGTTTAAATCCAGAATACCGCTCTGTGGATTTCACTTCAAGCTCTTACATATCTGAATTTTACATTTCTAAAATTAATTCTATACTGTGGGAAAGCTCACCAGCAGTGAATCCAGATGTGGAAGCATTCACTTTTATCTCTATACATTGTGTATCTATGGGCAGCCCCATACCAACAGAATATATATCAGTTTTAAGAGCCAAGACCTGTAGTAGAGTAGGGTAGTAAAGAAAGTCCATCTGGAGCAGAGAGAGATGTCAATTTTAATAATAGGATTGTGTTTGTATTCATCAGGTAGCAGAAGAAAGCTAAGGGGCACTTTTCCCATCCAGTGTCTAGTGACTCTAAGTGGTTGTGCAAGAAGATGGAGCACACTTCCCAGTGCCCACTCAAATCCTAACCTCGGTGACTGCACAGTTCAGTGGCATGTGCTGTTACAAGAGACACTTGACTCCTGGACACATGCAGCAGCAAACGAGGGTAAGGGCTGTGCATGTCATAAAAAAAGCTGACAGATAATGAGATACGCAGCATTTTAGCTCTCTTCCAGCCTCACAATGACTCAGACTGCCACACCATCACCACCTGTCATGAGATTCCTCCTTGATCAGTGTCAGCTGGGCAGCCCTTAGAGGCTGGAAAATGCTTAAAACAGACACAATGCAGTATATATCATTCCAAATGTAAGAGCAAGGTTGGTGGATACAGGAAGCACATAGATGAGACTGTGGACGTGCTGGGATTGGCTGTGGTAGAATGGACACCTAGACAGGTTTTATCACTGATTGTAGCAGTGAACATGATGTAAACAACTCCACATGCTGAAGGTATGATAAAACATGCAGGTGAGCAAAATACCACTCACCACTGTAGAAAACAACTTGGTATGGACATTTGGGTTTAGGAGTGCAGAATCTGAAGAAAGAAAGGGATGAAAAATAAGGCTCACACGCCCCATCAGTAGTGGAACACATACTAGTGATCTATGTAAGGGATAGCAGGTCCTCTTCTCAGAAAAAGTCCTGACTTACTATCCCCTTCTGGAACACAGTCTTTAATGTAAGTGCTTTCCACTTCTTTTATCTTCTGAGTCATAAACCCCTCTGAGATTAATGAGGGAGATAGAAGTATTATTTTCTCTGAATGCAGTTGGTACCTACATTTTCTAACTTGTTATTCCACTGACTACAGAGAATTAAATCAAAGAGGCTTCTGGGGTAAAACCAAGCTAGAAACAAAACAATGGCAGAGATGAGCTATCTCCAGAGAAAAGCCAAGTAACAAGGAGGAAGGCAGCAAGCTATTAATTGTGAGACAGGCACCTGCTTGTCTCCAGCCAGGCTAACAGGTGTGTTTTGCCTGACCAAAGCCTCAGAGAAAAAGAAAACCAAATTATTTAGAAAAGAAATAAATCCCTGGCTAAAGGAGGGTGGCTTGGGGAGTGTTTATTTATAAGAAAATGCTGCAGGGAGGTAGTGAAAGTAGGGAACGCTGCAACTGCCTCTATCTCCTAGGCTAGGAAAGGGGTGTCCACTATGAAAAAAAAGTTAACAAAACTCACAGGAATAAGCAAGATTCAGAAATAGGCCTTCTACTGTTTTATCTCCCTTCTCAGAAAGCTGTGTACTCTGCAATGAATAAATAATGCCCTGTTTTGAAGAAGCAACCTTGCAGGCACTAAATATGGCTGGATTTGCTGCTTTTTCACAGGTAAAAAACAGAGGGTTGTAGCCCAGTGATCTAGTCTAGGGACTGTGCAAAAGTATATCTAAAGAAGGGCTGGGAAAGCTCTCACTAGCTGGATGCATTTGGGACAGATGAAAAGGGTCTAAAATACGGCTCGCTGTAATAGTGGTAGACATACTTTTAACTGCTGAAAGTTGTGCTGTTTTGCTTCTCTCAGATTCTGTTGTGGACCTGAGAGGAACAGATGCCATATAAGCTGGTAGCAGCAGCTTCCACCCTTTTGTAACTGTACAAATTGCCAGGAGGCAGGAGAATATCACAAAAACACAGAAGCAGCAAAAAATAATGCCTTGGTTTCCCACCTGCTTTGGAAATAACTGAAGAACTCATGCTGGAGACTTGCAAAGATTTTGGGGCCCTGGAAGATGAAAGATGTTTTAATGAGAGTTCATTAGGGCTTTGAACGCTCATTGACCTGATAAGCACCTTCACTTCTAAACAACTATTGAAGTCCACTGCAAATCAGTAATAACCAAAGGTGGCTGCTGATTTAGTGCCATCTATAGCCTACAATATACATTTGCATCACAGGGCCCTTTTCTGCACTTACATGTTGGAAGCCTCAGCACTGAAACCATGATTACAAGAAGAGAACAGTAACATTTGATTCTTAAAGGCATTCTCACTAGGTGAAAAAGCAACGTGTTTCAGAGGATGAGGTGCTGAATCTTCCTCTGCTACAAAATCCCTCATGCTTATTCTGTGATTAGAGAATATTTATACCATTCTGATCTGAACCTGTCATGTAAACACTTCCCTTCTAAGGAAATTAAAATATAAACATACATATAAAATGACCATGCACAAATACATGCGCACACATACACAACTTAATGTATAGTTTTCCTTTCCCCATTTAATTGTTGCATTTTTGAGCTGTATTGACTCCTATCTCTTCTATGTGTGCAGCATACAAGCAACTTTTAATTTTCTCTGTGTTATTAATTCCCCTTGGCAAGTTGAAATTTTAAATAAAATGGCCAGAATATATGTTCATGATGAATTGATAGAAATGAAATATATTACTCTAGGTAAGAGGCAGTACTAACCTATTCTAAAATGCATTATTCAACCAAGTTTAAACAGAAGTATCACAGCAATAGATCAGCAGCTGTTAGAATGCATCTCACATCAGTACATAAGTGTATTTTTGATATTGTTCATTGTGCTGTTACAAGAACTCATCTGCAGCCAAAATTTTGCTCCTCCCTCCTCCACCTAGCTTTAATATGTTTATCTGCTGATACTGACATACAAAGGGACAAATTCTCTGCACTCAATTCTACTGTCAGTGCTGCTAGTGGAAATTACTCAGAAGGAAACGGGATTATTCAGGATTCACACTGGCTAATCAAGAAATGAGGACTATCATTTGGGTTTCTGTTCAGAAGGAACTCTGCTGTATTGGATAAGATTCCCTCCCAATGATCTCCTTTAGAAATAATTTGAAAAAGTCAAGCAAAAAGAAGAACTTAAGATTTTACTGTCTGCTCAGCTGCATCTGCTCTGCAATCTGTACTATTTGTGTGACTACTCACATTAAAAAATCATTGAAGATCTTCGGACCACAAAGCTACTCAAAAGCAAAACCAAATAAGCAAAATCAATGTATTTGTTTTGCTAGTAACAGGAATAAAAAAATTTGGCATATTCTTTATAAAAATGCAAGGTAACAACAACAATCACTGTTTATTGATCTCTGTATGCACTCAAATTAATGGTCTTTTGTATGTACTTATAGTCTCTAATAAACACACAACAATTTCTATCAGTTTCTCGCTAATTTCTATCAGTTAAAAAGAAAAGGTTGCTTTGCTTATAAGGATAATATAGAAGTAACCTCTTCGGTTAAAGATTAAAGGGCATCTGTGCTAGAACTGCATGAGTAAAAGCATAACAGTTAAATACACTGGATCCTGTTTTATTTCACAGCTTTTTGCACACAAATAAAAACTGTACATGTACATACAAATTTCAAATGTATTCTAACTGTAATCTAGCTGATTTTTCAGCTAGAATGAGTTGTATTTGTCATTTGGTACAAAGCCCCTTTCAGAGAAATTGTTGATTTTTTCACAGAGGCTCCTATACTTTTCATTCCTTTTGTATTATTTCAATCAGCAATGGATATACATCTTTGTTAGCCTAATTTGGGGACCTACAAAGCAGGAAGAAGGAAAGCACAAAGGAACACACTTGACATATTGGTCTGTTTGCTATCTCTTTTAAGCTCAATGCATACTAATGAAAGTGATCCAAACTATTTTTCTCCACTCCTCACTTAACAAGCATAATAATAAATGAATATTTAAACTAGCTGCAAATATATTAAGTGGAAACAAATAGGTTTCATTTGTAACAAGTGCACACAGGTTAATTAACAAGAAGGAGCTTTTGTGTTGAAACAAGACTCCCTGATGCTGTACATGCAGGTGCCGTTAAGGGCCAATTGAGCTCTATAGGATAATTATGAAGTACCATTGTGCTCTACCGTTTGTTAACAAAGTGCTGCCTGCAATTTGCCTAAACCTATAAACCATCATCTGTGATCCTCAGCAGCAATTAAGTGACAAACATCTTCTCATCGGAGACTTGGGAAAACAAAAGAGACATGATAGCATTTAAGGAGCCAGATGGATATTTCAGAATGTCAACCCTGACAGCCTCCCTTTCAACAACAAAATATAAAATGGGAGCCTGCTTGGTACCATGCTGAGGGGAAGAAGGGAGAAGTCACATCCAAATTATTAAGAGGAGGGTGTTAGTAATTGCAGGATTGCTCATTTGAACAGCTCGTAGTGGGAAAGCATTGGACTGGCAAACAAGCAAAAGATAAAACCCTTTTCCCTCTCAAAACAGCTGTGGCTACAGCGCTGTTGAGTCTGGGTTGTTCTGTAGGTTTGGGGTTTTTTTTCTCTTTTTAATTCTTCTTTCTAATATCTTCTTCCTTCCTTCTGTCTTCACAGAAGAGGATTTTTGCCAAATGAATAAAAGTATAAAAATTCTCTTTTCTAAGAAGAGGACAAACCAACAGACAGAATTTTCTCCAGGGCATAAGTTGCTAATTAGTTCTGCAAAAATAGCCTATATTAGGAAAAATGATGGATCAGCACAAAGAGAGATTTTAAAACAAGAGATCTACTCCTACTGTAAAATAATTGATCTAAAAGTTTTGAGGATGTAATCTTTAAAATGCTTCTGTAAGCTCAGCAATAATTCCAGAAGCTATAAACTTTATACAGGCTTGTTTGAATTAGTTCAATTAATTGCCTGGTTGAGGAGACCCTCCAAAACTTGGGGAAGCTCTTGTTTTCATAGATAAGGATCTTCTGGGCATTTTGTTGCCTACATTAAATGATGTTGTCTAGCTGATCTGTGTAATTGGTAGAGCTAAAAGGCTATTCAGTAAAATGAGAAAAAAAATTATAAATGCATAAGTTTCACTAGCTAGCCTACATGTTTTTTCTCTATTGCCAAAACAGCAGCATTTACAAATGTTTTCTGTAACCATTTTGAAGCTACAGCTGAGTGTGTTTTAATATACCATCAGGTCAACAGCTCTCTTGAAAGAAAAAATCAACCCAGGGCCAAACAGTCAGACAGGCCTAATTAAGTACTTCAGGAGTCAGAGAAGTGCTCAGATAACTACAGCTGACTTGACCCTTTTCTTTGTACTTCACTGGGTTTCTGTATACCTTTGCCACTCTCCTTTGGATTTATGTTTTTATGAATTATTTAAAAAAGGCAACTTCAGATCTACAATTAGTTTTCAAGGAAACAGATGTGAGAAAATAATCACAACTTAAACAGCTTAAAAACGGCTCTGATCTTGACAGAATGCAAAATGCCAGGTTTCCAGGACCGCAGAATTCATCACTTGGCAAAAGTGTCATTAATCCCTGCCTGCTTTCTGGCCTTTCCTTACACTGCTCTGTCAAATGTCATGGATCACCTGGAAATCTAACAGTCGTGACAGAGTTGGGGTTTTTTTCTTTAATGGG
>VZTH01017871.1:6250-141099 GCA_013397815.1 Aleadryas rufinucha | reverse complement strand
ATTGGGGCGAGGGAAAAAAAGGTGAACTGTTTCAGTTTTAAGAAAAGAAAAAGATAAAGATAATGCATGTAAGTGTGTTTTAGCTTTGGATAATATTACATAGTGTTGTGATGAGAAAATGATAAAGTATTTTGTCATACTGGGGATTTTGTATTTGTTTTCCACTGTGTATTTAACAAATACAAGACTGATTAAACAGGGAGAATGGAGTTCTTTTGTCACCTCCAGTGGTATCCTCAAAGACCCGAGATTCATGAGCTGATTTCCACTTTTCCTCTTGAAAAATTTTACCCTTTTGCTTAAGAGAAGTCCTGCAATGTTTGAAGATGCATCCTGCAGCTTTTCTTCAGGCAGATTGCTGAAGGCCTTTTCCCAGCCTCATGAGCGCCACTGGGCAGTCTTCCATCGGTTCCAGCAAGTGTGCAACCCAGCCTAACCCACTTGGCACAGTCAGGCTTTGAAGTTCCATTCAGGGACACTTGGACTACAAAGTATGTATAGAGAAAAAAGCCAGTCCCATGTACAAGGAGAGATGTACCGATGGAACTGAAAGTTGTAGCCACTGGCACCACACGGAGAGGCACACAGTGTCTGAGATTCCAAAATCTGGGGACAGTAGAAATGAAATAATTTTAAAAATTTCTTTTACTTTTTTTACTCTTTTCTTTTAGAGAGACAAGGCCTTCACTGCTAGTTTTAAGATGCTGATCAAAGAACGTGAGGTTAAGTGAACACACCTGATCTAATTATTTGCTACGTAAGCAGAATTGACACATTTTGTCCCTGTGTTTATCTTTTATTCTTTGCATTTCACCCTGGTTATGTGTCTTAGAAGTGGCTGATCCATGACATTATGATCCATGACACTGGTGAGTTTAGGAGAACTGTAGACATCTCAAGCTTTTGTTGGATCTCAGGTAACTGGAAACAAAGCATTTCAGGGCAAGTCTGCAAAGACTGATTCTGTATTCAAAATTATAACAGAGGTGTATTTGCTAGAAAGTTCTTTTTTTATGAGTCTTCATCTTAAATGACCTTAGAGATTAACTCTTGTTTCAAGCAAATTCTAGGCAGATCTTCAAGTGACCTGGCTTTGTATTAATGCAAGGCTGAGCTCTAAATACAATTTCAAATTGCATACACCTATGCAGCAATTCAGTTACCTCAGCAAACCTCTCTACCTTGGCTAAGGACATACCAAAAATTAATAATACTGAGTTACCATTATTCAGATGTAATTGTCTCTGTTATCAAACTTTTTACAATTTAGTGTGTTCGCTACTGGATTCAATGTTTTTCTGAGCAGGAAATATCTTTTTGTATGCCAACATCACCTAAGCTTTGATAAGAACTAGATTCATTGATACATTTTTTGGAACAATAACTGAAAGAGTCATTCATATCTATGTGACTCAATGAGAACAATTTTGAAATTCTAATGAAAGGGATAAATGTGTTATTTAAACATCTTTTCAGTATTTAGTTTGCTATTCTACTCAATTCATTAATTGCTACTTACGCAAATTCTATTCTGTACTTACAGGATTTTTTTTCCCACAGAAATGGGATTTAAAAAATACCTACCATCATTGTTTTATTCTCTGCTGGCTAGACCATTTAGAATATTATACCCCATTAATTTATGAACATATGGATTGTCACAGCCTACACAAAATAAATTTTGAACTGTGGAAGAAAAACACTGCTTACAACTAGAGATTTTTAACCTAATTAGCATAACTAAGCATAAAAAATAAATGACTGGAGACTAAAACATGAAAAATAATTGAAAACAATGGCTACATTTTAGGACTGTACAAATCAGAACAATGGTTTGTCTTACATCATTAAGGTCCAAAGAAGGATGGTAAATAAACGGGAAATAAATATTGCAAAGATGTGTTTTGGGAACTTACATCGAGAGTATGCAACCCAAATTACCCAAGTGGATTTAAATATTTGAGTTTTATTTAGATCTCCTGCCTATATTGGCTAGGAGGAGAGTTAATAACAATCCATTCATGCAGTCCTTACACATAAGAGTAGGCAGCACCACTAGACAGCGATGTGGAAGTCAATTAGTGGTAACATGCACAGGTACTGTGTTTCCCCAGGGGTTCCTAACATCTCAAAACGCAGCAATGAGAGCAGAGAAAGGTGACCAAGACCAACAGAAGAACTTTTTTAAACTGATTGGTTGATATAAGCATAAGAATAAGTAGAATTTGAGGAGCCTGGCAGCATGAAAACAAAAGGAACTCAAGAGAAAGAAAGGTTAGGTCTGGTCTGGCTCGTATTTGAAATGATGCATAAAGTATCTCTCTTGCCATATAATCCTCCCGACTGAAATCAGAAAAAAGAGCATTTGTCCCTAATGTGTTTACCAAATAATTCAGCCTTAGAATTTCTGCTTTGGGAATGAAATCTGTACTACATTTCACTGTGTCTTAGGGTTACTTACCAGAACAAGTAATTGAAGCTGATGGGATTTTTTTAAAGTAATTTGCCTCTGCGAGAAAAAAATGCATTTATTTCTACGAAAAAACACAGCATCTGTTCTTCCCTGCTGTTTCTGCAAAACAATACTTATCATTAGAGGATAGCTATGGAAAATTAGGCAGCTAAAATGGAATTTACCCAACTTGGAATCTGAGGAGAGGAAGCTCAAATGGAATTTACCCGACTTGGAATTTGAGGAGAAATGTATATTTAACATTTGTCCGGGGATTAGCGGAGCAGGATTGTGATGTTATTCAGAGTCACGCCAAGTTCTTCCAGTTTAGTTGACTTGAATATAAGAAACAGATGTTGGGCCAATACTCAGCTCAGCAAACTTCCCCAACAGAGAAAAAAAATCCCATTTCTTTGTCCCTCGCCCGAGATAAAATGCCTTACACTGTACTATCCTCTAAGTTACGGTGTCGGAAGGCATTTAGTCCGAAGCAGTCGCTAAAGGACGTTTATGAGAAGGAGAAATGGAAGAGGAGGGCACTTTTCAGGCCTGGGAAGCAAGTTGAGCATCAGATGCTGGCGGCCGTGCCGGGTGCGGCGAGCGGAGCTGCCAGGAGGTGGCGCGGTCCCTGCGCGGATGGAGCGGCGCGGCGGCAGCGGCTGCGGGCCGATGCTGCGGAGCGGTGCTGCGGAGCGATGCTCCGGGGCGATGCTCCGGGGCGGTGCTGCGGAGCGCTCGGCGCACGGGCGGGCAGAGCCGCGCTCGGGCCAGGTACGGGGCTGCCTCTCCCGCTTCTGCCTTCTGACACCGCCGCCAAAGGCGCTTGTTGGCTCTTGGCAACTTCAGCAATACCACCTACTTATGTTTTAGTATCGGTCCACGAACACATCACGCTGGTTTTTTCTTTAATTTCTAGTATGGACGTTAGTAATTTCTATTTTTTGTCACAGAGGAAAATAATCAACATTGTGTTTCATTCTTAACTGAGTCATGCTGCCTTTCAGTCATTATGGACCTAATCCTGGACCTCTGGAGTTAGTAGGAATTTTGCATAGCGGTCCCAAAGTGGTTAGGTGGTGTCTGAGAGTCACTCGCTATTAATTTGCTCCACTTTGTACTCTTCAAATATGGGAGTATTTTGTGAGGGACCTGCCAAGCTCTCTGTGATATATAAACTATGTTATGCTGTTAAACTAAGAAATCTCACTTTGGGGTAACAAGGCTCTTACCTTTTGGCAGTCTCATGTATTCCCAGAAAATTTAAGGACTGATTCCTAAAACTTGTCATCAGTTGCATTCACATTTTTCCCTGATCTCTTCCTGCAGTGACTAGGATGTAAATAGCATTTGTAGTTCTTTCTTCTCTTACCTTTGGAAATTTTACATAAACATTTTACATTTTTGTTTAGAAACAAATCAAGCTGACTATTCAATGGCCCGGCCTATTTCCTACAGAAATAGGGATCTTTTAATTTCCTTTTAAATTGCCTTTCAATGAAATATTACTTTTATGTAAGAGGAATATAGTGCAGGGAATGGCTACTTCATTTTGTCTTTGAATCTGATTTCTTTAACTGCACTTTTGCAATTTGATAAGCCTGTATGCTTTAGCACAGCCCGTCTAAAAGGAAAGAAAATGCAACATGATAATGCATTTACGGAGTTAACCTACAACAAGGGGAATTTGGGTCATAACTCTAGATTTTCCTTTTATTTCTTTTTTAATGCATTAGAAGATTTAGAGAACTGGCTCTTCGAGTGTCACCATTTTAGTTTACCGAAATTATTGGGTCTCTAGGTCAACAAGAGAAGCTTCTGTGCCTTGCACTGACACTTTCTGCCCTGGCTGTTGGCATTGCCCAGGATTGCCTGAAAGCAGGCAGGGAGTGTCACACCTCTGGGGACAGGGAAAAGGCAGCACAAGGGGCACAATAGAGGAAGCTCAGGGGCCCAGTATTTCTCTGTAACCTCCTTGGCTTTAATAAAATCTGCACAGGTGCTGCTGGAGGACGTCTCTGCACTGAGTTCAGCATGGACCCAAACCTGGCAATGAAAGGCCTTTAAATGTAGGAAAAAATTGTAATTTATTATCAGTATTCATGGCAACGGGAGAAAGTTATCCAGGAGTTTTGTAGGGATGTCTGCCTTGTTTTTGTTCTGCTTAGCTAGCAGGTACCAGAGGCAGTGGTCACCAGTACTGCCGTTTGTTTTCCGTACAGACTGGATGCAGACCTGGCACACTGCTATCATAGATACTAACCAAGCAGAGAGTTCTTGAAAGGGTTTACGCTGGAAATCCAAATCACATTTCACTAGTTCTTGAACTGCCCTGAACCTTCCAGTTTTGTTTAGGAATATGGGAGACAGAAGTCCCCTTTTCAACCTGCCAATCCCCCCAAACTATTTAATAGATGTTTCTAAGAATTTCTAGTATTGACTTTCTTTCCTGCAGTTATTATCAAAAGAGAGAGAGAGAAGTAAATGAATTAGAGATTTTGTCAGCATTTTTTCATTCTGCTGAATTAAAAGCACGTGGCCTAATTTTAAATTTAAATGTTGAAATTTTAGGTAACATAGCTATCAAAACAGCTGGTAGCTACGTATATGCTGTATTTTACCCACTCTGCTGAATAGAATGCTGAAAGACAATAAAGAATTACTTCGATTCTTCAGATAGCCTCAAATGCAAAATTTAACCTTGGAAAGAAAAAGCCAGGTGAAAACACAGGTGATTTACTTTAGATCTTAAATCAGTCTGAAGTACTCAATAGAGCCGAAAATGTGCCCAGGTGGCTGAGAAGGCCAATGGAATCCTGGCCTGTATCAGCAATAGTGTGGCCAGTAGGATTGTCAGTGACCAACAGTGATTGTCCCTCTGTACTCAGCACTGGTAAGGCTGCACCTCAAGTGCTGTGTTCAGTTTTGGGTTCCCACAAGAAAGAAATTGAGGTGTTGGAGTGTGTCCAGAGAAGGGCAATGGAGCTGTTGAAGGGTCTGGAGCACAGGTCTGATGAGAGCAGCTGAGGGAGCTGAGGGTGTTTAGCCTGGAGAAAAGGAGGCTCATTAGGAACCTTATTACTCTCTGTAACTCCCTGACAAGAGGTTGTTGTGACGTCGGGGTCAGTCTCTTCTCTCAGGTAACAAGTGATAGGATAAAAGGAAATTATCTCAAATTGCACCAGGGGAGATTTAAAATGGATATTAGGAAAAATATTTCACTGAAAGGTTTGTCAAAGATTGGAATAGACTGACCTAGGAAGTTACCATCCCTGGGGGTATTTAGAGGTGTATATGGGGCCCTCGGGACATGGTTTAGTGGTGGACTTGGCAGTGCTGGGTTAGCAGTTGGACCCACCCTAAAGGTCTTTTCAAAAGTAAATGATTCTATGACTCTATGACAGAATGACCTAAGGTATTAAAAAGTTGTCTTGCAAAATTATTCTACACACTTATTTTCACAATTACTAGATCTATCAGAGACCTAAAAAAGAAAAAGGTAAGCAAAACTTGATTGTAAATATGAAATAAACAGTCTGAAATTTTTGTTTTGAAATTTTAATGCCTACCATATGAGCTTTTCAGGAAAAAAAAAAAGACACATGAGTTTCTACATCATGTAAAAGCCTGAGTTATGCACTTTCAGACTGTTTCACTCAGTTTTAGAAAGTATTACATTTATACCATGTAAAAGTTTCTCTCTACAGCCTGTTGAGAAGAACTGTTTAAAAGTATGAGGCACTAAGTCAGATACTCAGAAGTCCTTTATCTTCAGCTCTGCTTGGCTTAATTGGAGTAAAGTACCATTTTTTTCCCCTATAATCCCTCAAGCAACTCCATGTGGAAAACATCTCTTGTGCTTTGTGAATAAATCTTGAGGGTTCATACTGTGAAGTGGAAGCAATTGGACATTTTTTATTTAAAAAAAGAGTGAAAAAACCTCTAGATAAGAAACCAGATTAACTAAATTAAGCTTGGTAATGAACAGAACTGTCTTTCCTGTCTCTGTCTCTTGGAGAATTCAGGTTCCTTCCTTTTGTATTAATACAAAATTCAAACTGCTCACTGAAATTATCGGACAAGAATTTCTGTGGAATATGTAGGCTTCAGTGATATAGGTCTTTAAAAATGTTGCAATGCATAAATATCCGGACTGACAATGTCTCACTGTAGCATCTCCAAATTCACCACAATCCCTGTTGAAAACACCTAAATATCATCAGTGCAGATGTGTAACTCTGGAACCCCCAATAAACTTCTGACCACCTAGATGCTGTTTTGGTTTTACTCCGGGAAAATGAACTAGATTTTTAACTTAATAAGACATTAAATATTATTCACTTGTCTCTTTCTTCTCGTTACCCTACCATTTGTGTCAGACCACTTGCATAAGAGCGATGAAGACCATGATAGCAGATGAAGTTTTGTCTAACATCAGATGCTGGATTAAGTATGCCAAGGAAGAAATATTTTTTTAAAATCCTATTTTACCATTTCTTTTTAACTTAAGATGCTTAGGCAAGATCCCTATGCGTTACAAAGTTAAATTACTATAAGCCTTACAGATCAGCAAATCCTCTTTATGACAGTGCCTCCTCAAATCTGGCTGGCCATTTTTTCCCAGCTGTGTTCTCCATTGATTTTCAAACTAGAACTTTTATTTTGGTTGTAACAATGCACTGTGCAATTGGTATAATCTCATAATCTCCAGGTGAATTAACACAATGTAACTTAATTAAAAATAAGAGTAATCAATACAGAAATAATTACTCCTTGTAAATGTATAGTTGCCAAACAACTTGCTTTTAGAAATCTGGAGTTAAAATATTATGCTGCTGATGAAATTATTGATCTATGATGAGCCAGTGAAGCAATGATCGTCATACAACAGGGGAAGTCTCATCTCTGGACCAGCCCCAAACCAGCTCTCAACAGAGGTGTGTTTTCTCTTCTATTTACCGCCTCTAAAGCCAAACCTGAAGACTGTTGGGAGCATCCTCAGTCAGTTGCTGCTGCTGGGACAAAGGATGCAGGTAGTCACTTGAACAACTCAGCCCAAAGTCAGCTAGAATTCCCCTCCCATGGCACACGGCGTAGCGAGCAGGCCACCACCTGCTCAAATGCTGGCATTTCTGAGCAGTTTTCAAGGTTGCCCCATATCAACTGCACTGCAGCAGTCAAGTGAGGAGGTACCAAAGGCACAGACCCTCTGGGACTGCTCATCAAGATAGGAAAGTTCCTATTATCTGGCTGCCTGGGGCAACCAAAACCCCACTTAATTACTGCCCTTCAGACAAGGTGGAGACCTGCATTTAAAAACTGTATGTGCACTGATGGAGCAGCACATCACAAGAAGCTGAAATGGAAAATTGGCTCACTGCCTCAGAGTTCCCAAGTACATGTCCTTGAAGAGCAGAAAACTATCAGGGGAGGCTGCCATCCTGCCTGCTTTTGTTCCTAAGTTTGTCTTCTTGATGCAGACAGGCAGTCACCACTGAGACTCCATTTCAGAAAGTGGGGATATGGCTGGCTCCCCAAAATGTGAGCCATTCATATCTTCCTTTCCAAGAACAAATCTCTGGTCCATAATGTTTTTGAAAATGGAAAAATATTTCTTTTTCTCTTAAGCCATTATAATTGTATCTGTATGACTTGATCTCTTGGCAAAATATTCCAAGCTGACACTAGGCAGCCTGTGCTTCCCTTAGGTAAAGGAACTATAATGTGATGTCACAACATCTTGTCAATCAGTCAGGAATACAAAGTTATTGTCACCACAGCAACAATATCATTTGTAAGGAGTATTAATTTTGACCTGTATATGTACCTTATTGTCAACAGCCCAAATGTCTTTTACAACTAAAAAGAAAATACCTTTTTACAACTAAAAAGAAAATAGTTTTCAGAATGTTACTGAGGTAACATATTGACTGTGTAATTTCCCGTATTGCTGCTTCTTCACAGATGAATTGATTGACAATAAAAAAGAAAAATCAGGATGATTCTAAGATCCCTGTCATGGTATTTTGCTGCCCAGACCCCTGTACCTCCTTTGCAAGCTGGAGAAGGTATGGAGGTATGGATAGAGCTGTGCAAGTTGATGGGTTAGGAACACACACAGAGAAAATTCTCATCTGACAATACCCTTCTTTATTACTTTGTCTCATTAGGATAATAAACCCATATCTGGATTTGGTGCTTAGCAATCACCTGCATGCCTCCTCAACCCCAAGACTCCTGGTTAAAACAGTATTAGTTTCCAAAAGTCCGGGTTTGATCTGAGTTGTACAGGGGTCCAATTATCTAGTGTAGTCTGACACAAAAGCTCTTCATCCTCAAAGCTGCAGCTATGAGCCTTAGTGTCTTGCTCTGGGCATGTGGGGCTGTATGCAATGATGGCAATTGGTAATCCTGAATCTTGAAACTTGAGTGACAACACTATGAATCTGGAAAGTTAAAAAAAAAGGGAAAAGGGCATCCATCAATGTACAGCATGGTTACACTGTCCACTCCCTCTTTGTTAATTTAGAGACTGTCTTAAATTATTAAAGTTAATCTCTCTTTTCTCTTATGAAACAATGACTTTTGTGTAATACTGCTGACTTCCACATTAACATTTTTGACGGTTCACAGTTGGTTTTAAGAGGAAAGGCTTTGACCGAGACAAAATATAAGAAGATACTCATCAGACAAAACTGTGCCATGGAAGGTAAGTGTTCAAACATATACAGCAAACAGACATATAAATTAATTTTGGGAACAGAAATTGTGATATACAGTTCCACCTGATATATTCAGAAAACACTGTTATTATGTATGTGATGCAGACCCCTCACAAATATGAGAAGTGATGTTTTGGAAGGGATGTTTTGATGTATTATAAAGTGGGATTCATATTTTTACAATGCTTCCAGCATCCAAGACTTGCAAAACAGCTTTTCTTGGTCCATAAAAAACAAACATTCCCTCCACCTAAATAATTAGTGACATTTGAAAGAGAGGATGAGTTGTCAAAACTGCTCTATTCTTTGAGAAGAGCATAGGAAGACATTTATTTACCTCCCAACTACACAGTTGGTTTTCTGTGCAATTTGAGATTGCAGTGAAATATCACTGCTTTAGTTATCCCCTACAAACTAGCATTAATTATTCCTCACTCTTCTGATTTAACATTGCTTCTCCACGTGTACCACAAAAAGGACAAGCACAGCGGGATTTTACTCTGTTTCAGTTCCCCCTCTGTAGTACATGCATCTCCTTACTGCATGTGCCGACTCCTTGATTTAAATGCTTCTTTTTTTCTCTCTTAAGAGGCACAGGAAAAAAAGTGTAAGGTGTTTTCAGCTCAGATTGTGGGCAGCTGAAAGTACATGCTGTGGGCCCAGTTCTGCAAACCACTGGGACAGACATGCAGGGAAAAGCGTGCAGGGTCACCGTGCACAGGGGTTACTTCTATGTTAGCACTTAAGCAGGCTCTCAAAGGCTTCAGTAGAGTACACATATTATCAGCAGACAATGTGTATGTTAGATGTGTGCAGGCTTTTCATGCTGTAATGAGCACAGGCTGTTATAAAATCACATCCCCTTCTTTCAACATTCAAAGAGCATCTACTACCATCTCCTTCTGCTATCAAAGAAAGTACCAAAGAAGGGGATGGAGAGATCTAATAAGAAAGACACATACAATAACTAGAAATCGTTCTGCTAACAAGAAATGAGATGAGTGTCTCTGAGAAGAACTTATTCCACATAATATCACAGAAAAGAAACACTGACTTGCTTTTCAGAACATGACAGATTTTATTTTGCTAAGTGAATATGGTATAGCAGAAGTTATACTAACTGAAAGATATGTGGTCTGAAAGGGGAGATTCTCTCTCTTTCCACCTACTGCTTCCACTGACTGCACGTCTGGGATTCATCTCACTAGACATGGGCTGCCTCAAGCCAGATGTCCCAGGACAGTGTCCTAGGGGTAAAAGTGTGGAGCACAGGGTGGGTCTGACATGTGGCTCCTCTCCTCTGAATCATAGAATCATTAAGCTTGGAAAAGGCCTCCAAGGTCTTTGAGTCCAAACTTTTACCATGATGTCAACTGAACCATATCACTAAGCGACACTTCCACATTGTTCCTTGAACACTTCAAGGGATGGCGACTCTACCACTTCCCCAAGCAGCCCATTCCAATACTTAACCACTCTTTCAGTGAAGCAATTCTTCCTAACAAAAAACATACACAGCAGCATGCATGAACTGCAGTTTAGGAATATGTATTCCTCCCATTGATGTGCTATATGTAGGCGTCCACTGTTGGCATCTTTACATTAAATGTATTCAGTAGCTCTAGTTTTTCAACCTGGCAAAAATGAGAATTCATAATTACTGTTTGTAAATCAAAAGTCATTGTGGGCTTAGATATTTTTTATGAAGAGTGCCATGACTGAAGATGGGCTATTTGTAGTCTTTTTTTTTCAATGCACGGTACGTAACAATGTTATAACAAAAGTTAAGATCACAGCAAGCAAGCTTCAGAAATTAGTTGCAATTACAGGACATGCAAAGGATATCTAACAGTCTGACAAAAGACAGGTGATTTACTATATTTCCTTGAGTTATTGATAACCTTTAACTCATCAATAATGAGTGTGAGAAATGATGCATTCAGAGAATGACTCCTGTGCTCTGTTTATGCAACAGTTTTTGATGATGAATGTGTTACAAGGAGGAACGTCTGGGCATTCAGAGCTGGGGAAGTTTCTGTGAAGGACTTTGCCGTCACCAGGAGGGAATACCATCCTGCATATCTTTTTTAACAGAATCTCT
The DNA here is from genome assembly GCA_013397815.1 of Aleadryas rufinucha. NCBI lineage: Eukaryota > Metazoa > Chordata > Aves > Passeriformes > Aleadryas > Aleadryas rufinucha. The sequence continues at coordinate 129,827 of VZTH01017871.1, read as the reverse complement.
CCTGATTGTGTCAAGTTTTGGCTGCCAGTGAGTGGTAAATAAACCCCATAGAAATTATCTGAAACTATAGAATTGGAGCAGCATAAGCGTGTTCCCTGGCATAGGTGAAAATGTGTTTTGCTTTGAAAAACACATGTGTTTTGGTTCTGTCCATTTATTTCTTCACTTGTCCTGGCTAATATAGTTAAAAGTACAAATAAGAAAAAAAATCATCCCTGTTAGAAGAGTTTTCTATAATAAAGAACTTGTTCATTGAGACAAGAAAACCCTCAACCATCCCTCCTGACCCCCAAAACCTTTCCTAGAAGTGCGCTAATTAAAGCACTTGCTTCAGCAGAGCAAAATCACTTCATTTTGATCTCTATAATTTTGACTTTCAAATTATATGTTTCCATAGAATTTCAGACTGCATTTTCCTGAGTGTCTGATTTCCTAGGAAATTATTTAAATTCCATCTTTTCATTTGAATTGGAAAGGGAAGGCAAATGAAATATAATAATTCCTTACAGGATAATTCTGTAATTTCAACTATTACTAATCACTGACAGGACTTCTTAGGAATTAGATCAGAAAGTGTTTTAGGAGAAAGATATATTTCTAGTGAGGGGAAGATCTAGTAATAACATTTATTTGGAATACATTTTTTAATTGATGAGGAAATAATGATCATTAAATGATTTTTATCTGCTGCTTTCTATGATCTTGTTTCAACAGAGCATTTGCATTCATGCTGGGCATCCTCTTGGAACATTTTAAATTAAGACCATGTACAATACTTTAACTAAATAAAGTTCCTTCTATCTGAAATGTTTTCTTATGTTCTCGGTAGCATAAATACAATATCATAGAATTTCTTTTGTAGAAATATCTAAGGAAAGAAAACAGCTAAGCTAGCAAAACAAAAATTAATAAGAATGAAGCCACTTTAGAAAAAAGTATAGGGCTATGGAAACAGTCCCACATGACAAGTTGCCTTTAGAAATTAAAATCTGAACATTATATGGATGTTTCCACAATAATATCAACAGCCTGTGTAAAAAGAGAAATGTTGTGTCTAGCACTGTGATTTTAATAGAAATATGGGTTATTTTAATGTTATGAATTGTATATAATCTCGTATCATTACACACAGATCATTAAGTACTTGAGGAGAATGTGTGATTTGAGGCTCAGGACACTTAAATCTCAGCAGAGAGGGGGAATCTATTACCATCTACTTTGCACAGCTGGCCTGCAACAGATGAAATCCTTCAGCTGTGTGTGCTTCACGTCAGGCAGTCTCTCAGAACCAGAGAACTGGGTGGTTTGATTTCATAAAGAGCTCAATACTTCTATTTGGACCCAGGTACTATCACTATGATCCATCACAGAAATGCTTGAGAAAGAGATGGACCCCCAGGCACTGTTATTCATGAGGGAAAAACTGTCATTTTTCAGTTTTTATAAATGTAACATTAGGTTCTTTTCACAACTTTTAGTGTCCTGTAGCAAAGGAAAAGTGAGAAAAGATTTCACAGTTTTGCAAGAGTAGGAATGAGGGAGCTAAGAAATGAGAAAAGACAAAAAATGCAGAACATTCTTAATTTCTCCAACCTCCTTAAAAAGTGAAAATCTCTTTTGTCTGAATTTTGAGAACCAGTGCCATCTTTGTTATTTTTCCAAACAATCTCATATAGAATTAAAAATAAATGGAAAGTTAGAAAAAACCAGAGCCCTAAAATCCCAATGATTATAAATCACTAAAGGATTAAAATGACTTTCCCCTATTGTGGCTTGCAGCCTAGAAACAGGATATACAGTAAGTGCTGCGACTGTTAGCTAATGGAGATTCTGCTTTAGCTCAAGCGGTAGCGCTGTTGCTTTGGGATAGGAAGGTTGTGATGTCTTGCCTGAAGGGATATAAGTGTTGCAATTCAGGTCCCAAATGAGAAAAATTCTTCACATTGGTGCCCAATTAGTGATCTGATTCCTGGTGTTAAGTCTAATGCAATTTAGCACGCACCTGCTGAATAGCCTGCATGCCAAATACCGACCCCACTGCTCCGGCTCTCTGTCTTTGTTCACAGAGTTGAATGTCTTGTTGCAGGGTAGGGAGCAAAGCAAGGGGGTTTTGAGAATATTTGTGAGAACAAAATCTGCAGATTTGCTTCAGCAATGTTTCAGAGCTGCTCACGTTTGCTCTGCAGCAAATGGATGTGGATATTCACTGAGAGCATGACCTGAGTATATAAAACTTATATTAACCACCAGGAAATATCTTACTATCCCAAGTGGTGATAATCTGACCTATTGACCTAAAAGACACCAAAAGAGACAGCTCCTGCCCTGACTTTATGGTCTGAAATATAGAGAAGAGAGGGCCCTGCAGACACCCTAGCCTATCTTATTTTATTCTTATGATTCTTTATTTCCTGTGGTCACTGCAGAAGAGTGCAAAGTTTGGAAAGAATTTAAATGCGAACTGAACATAGGCTTTTACCAACATGTAAGCTTGTAGTGAGTTGACATGGTTTTCTAAGGGTGGCCACAATTTACCAAAGATAAATCTTTTATTTAGATTAAAATAATTATAAAGATGTCTGTCTAAGGATCTGAGCTCCCTCACATACCATTAATAATACAACAAAATCCCAGAAGAACGAAAATAATCATACCAACAGGAACTCAGCCAAGCAGCATCCTACAGTCACTCCTTTCCAACCTTTTATCATTGTGGGAAACATACCTTCAGCCCTGTTAAAGAATGCTATTAAACAGGTGTCATTTGGAGACAACTGCATGGAGTTACTTTGTGCCAAAAAGGGGCTGAAGTATTAGAGTCTCAGGGACACCCTGAAAGTACCCAATTACCCCTCCATGGTGCAATAAGTGAGAATTCAATTTGGGCATCAACTGCTGACCAGAGGTAGCAACCCTAGTACACAAAGGAAAAAAAAAATCACATTCAAGGTAGTTTCCAGTTCTAAAGGCTTGGCAATTTTTAACGTATTAAGCTATGGAGGTCTGTGGAGGACTGTGCAAGGTGTCCTTGCACGTTCCAGGGTGCTGATAAAATTAGTGAGAAGTTCTACCCAGAAATCTAGCTGCTACATTTTGTCTCCAAAGATGCCTCAACTTTAGCTTTCATGCAACTTTAGTGTAACTCAGTGTAAACCAGACAGCAGCAACAGCTCTCAGAACATCAGTCAAAAGGAAAAGCTGTAGTCTCTTAGCTAGACATAGCTGACAAGAAGGATTGGCAAATTTTCTATACAAAATGATTTTCTAAAATTGGTGGGGGATCCAACCAACCACTTGAATTTGGATTCTAAACAGAAGCAAAGGCACACCAAGTTCTTGTAAAGATTCTAATTGTTCCTTTCCCCTTCTTGAGTGCACCATCATTATTTACACCTTATCTGATTTGGCAAGATCTTGGTGGTAGTTCCTTTCTTCCCAAGCCACCATTCTAGATTTTTGCTCACATAATCTGAATTAGGAGGAAAAGCAGTCAAGTATCTTGTGTTTCTAAACAAAATTAAGGAGTATAGCAAAATATCCAAGTGGCTTATGAGTTAGGCACCAGTTTAAAATTAAGAACATGCACATTTATATGGTCTTTTAGCAATAATGGCTTTATGAGAACAGACCTGGGTTAAAACTGGAGCATACACTGCGTTAATTAAAGCATGTCGCTGTTTTAGGTAGTTCAGGTAAGACCTTAGGCTTCTTTGAGCTCTAATATATGGTCCAGCAGAAGGAATTTCAGGTTGGAAATGGAAGTCTGGAAGGTGCTACCTCTGGTCCAGCACCCTGAATGGCTCTGATGGCAGTTTCCTCCTTGTCTGCAATAGTTCCAGAGTGCTACTTTAAGGCTGAAATTTCAGATTCCACTCAGAAGACAAATGCACTCCAGTTAGTTGCCTAAAAAGGAACAAAACTCTCAAAGCTCCAGATAGCTCTTGACATTCCAAAAAGTAGCACTAAGGTTTGGGTCAACAGCAATTCAAAGTGAAAAGATTAATATTTTTAGTAGCAACTATTTTAACAAGTTACTAAGGGACTTGTGAAATTGTGAAACAATGGAAGTCTTCATTGCCTTCCTGGAAGATATGTTGAATCAATGGAATTTGGATGTGCTGAATAAGATACAGCAAGCTGAGACATGAAAGAATTCAAAGTAAATTATTTTAGCTATTTAAATGATTTATTGTGTTCTTTAAACCCATGAAGAATGGGGATATACTATCCAACAATCTAATGTCTATGACCTAATTCATAGAATCTTTGATTCTACACAACATTGTCACATGGCCAGATGTAACTTACATCTGCGTATTCTTTTTTGAACGTCAGCCAGTAGGACTCAAATCTGGTGAAAACACTGACTCTTCATGCCACAGCTGAGAACTCATCATCTTCTGTGCATTCGTAAGTAAAGCAAATAATGTCTGCAGTCCACCCTCTGCAATACAACTAGGACAAATGGCTTTACTATTGCTTTTACATGCTCACTGGTTTCCACACAGAAGAAGGCCATGTTAATTAGCTGTGCAAAATTCAGCACACTGCCTCTGAGAAAAAGCAACTTTTTCTTTTAATTTCTGGCCATCTTTTGATGAGCCACCCAGTACTGACTCAGCGGTGCTGGACCTTCACTGGGGGCCCAGAACTCTGCAGCTGCTCTAGCTCTGCATTTGCCTAGAGCAATGTGCCAGCTGTCTCTGACTGTATTACACCACAGTAATGCGAACAACTGGAAGCAATAATGTGTCTCCCCATTTGCCTAACAATACCAACATGAACAATAATTCAGAAGACTGAAGATTTGTGCTGTAATTTAATAAACCCCATGCACATTTCTACAATTGAGTATCACATCTGTGCAATGGATCCTAGAAGTGTAATATTCTTTTATAAGGGACCATTAACCAATCTTAAGTTTATAGGTTTCCTTAAATCTTTTTCATCAGCTGTTAAACTACAGTAAAGAGAAAATTGCCTCTTATGAGACAAGGGATAGTAAAATACAAAGACTGTGATTAAACGTCAATCAATTAAGGATTATAATATAATAAAAATGCTGACTGATGATTAAAATGAGTACTTTCTGGCAGAATTTTATAAGCAATATTAAGAATTGTTTTAAAAAGTGAATGGAATAAACCCCTTATTTCTTATTATGTGTCAGGGACACTGTCTATTTAGAGGAGAGGAGAAAAAAAGAGTTGTTATTCTGACAAAAATACCTAAGAAGCAATTGGTTGTCAATATTTACATTAAATAGGATACATTTCTTTCTGTCATTTATTTTATTATACCCCTGACTCCTCCGTTTTAAATCCATGAATGGAGTAAATAATGTTATGTATTTTTGTTACAGCTGGAATTTGGCAAGTTCATGCAACTAGGCTACCTTTCATGAAAGCAGGTAACAGATCACGAAGTAAACATTATAAATAAGCAACATGCAAAATATTATTTCATGTAACAGATCTAAGAGAGTAGCTTACCTGAGGGCAGGACAGCAGTAAATGCAATACTGGCATGTCTCTTCACTGAAGATATTTTAGTAATCTTTCAAGGAAAACTCCTATGAAATTTAGGATAAAACTGAACAAATTCTATAGAGACTCTTACATAGAAAGAACACTAATAGCAAATAATAAGCTTTTATAGTCCATATGAAACATCAGCAAAATGCTGCAGCAGGAATATAGGTTTCTATTAAATTCTATAGTCTGTTTCAAGAAAGCAAGAGAAATGTTTCCATTTCCATAAGGAAAACTCCTGCCCTCCTGCTCTCACACTGCTGATTGGCTGTGGACAAAACTCACATTACCATTCAGTATCTCAGGTCACAGTTCTTTTTCACTGTTTGGTCTAGTCTTTAGCAGGCCACATCCATCTGCAAGCAGAACTTTATCTTCCTTTTGGATGTCTCACCACAACTTTAATTTAGGTTTGGAAAGAAAACATTTTTGCCAAATGTCCTCCATCACTGTTGATAGCACTAACAATTTGCAGGTTACCAGGACTTATCAGTAGTCTCTTTGACTTTTTAAGCCATAGTCACTACAGTAAAGAAGAGCAGAAATTTGGTGAGATATCTATGTAATCAAAATAATTTGTAGCTATTCTCCAGTTGGTCGCAACAAGGCAGTATTCAAACCATTCATCTTTGAACATGTACTGCAGGAGTTATATCTAAGCTCATCACTTCATCTCCTTACCTTAGATTCATTTTATGGTCAAAGCATAGGGAAGGATTTCTAGAATAATGAGTTTTTGCTGAAGATATTAAGTATTTTCACTTAAAGACCATCACAGTGGGTCAGCCTCCCGAACTGACACACTGCAGTCACATGTTCACTAGACCCGGTACCAAAGAAAGGAAGAGAAGAACCTATGGCTGATGATGGAGGATGGGACTAAGACTTTCCTTTCTTAGCAGAAAGTCATTTAATCATTTAAACTTTCTGGTCAAACCCTGCTCTGACTGGACACTGGTTATGAGCTGAACAGCATGCTCTGAAGGTTCTCAGAATCTCTTACATGTGGAATGCAACCACAGGGATTTAGGAGTATATTTATGGCTATGTGACATCATGAATGTGTTCATGTTACAACATGATGTCATGTGGACATTGATTTTGTTTTTAATAGAAGCCACTACACAAGTAAGAATCAGGTCAGCAAGCTGTATTTTTCAGCTCTGGAAACATTTTATTCTATAAAATCATGTCTGTTCCACATAAATTCTTTAGAGTTTACACCATTTATTTGAAGGGAGTCCTGCTCTTAGAAGTAATGAAGAAACAGGTCCCTGTATGTATAAGTTAAAAAAACAACTACATTTAACTGAGGAGTCATAGACACCTGGTTCAGAAAGGCGTTCTAATGTTAAAAATGCAATAAAATCTATGTGAAGTTTGACTATTCCTTGCCCCAAACCTTTTGTAGCGGCAGAGTAAAAGCAACTCTGACCCTAACCTGAACAAAAATCCCTCTAGCTGACCTTTTCTATTATGTGTCTTTCTCAGTTTTGGCATCTCATGACAGTAATAACATGAAAATTATCTTCATCTCCTGACACTTCTTGACAAGCATCCTAGACCATCTCCCAAGAGATCTTGTAAGTTCACTGATGAATAATAGTAGTAATGATGATCTAATAAAAGAAAACCACTTAGGTCACCAGTGTATGTGTATGTTGGTGTCCTAGAGGAGCGAAAATTGAGTGACTGCCCTAAAACTGCAAAGGATCTGTACTTACATTTCTTTTTTATCCAAAACTAGACTTTAATGTAAATTTTGATTGTGAAGAATGAACAAAATAGTATATTAGAATACATCCATTTAAAAATATGAGCTTGTTCCTTATAGCTTTAAGCAGTCACTCCTCACTAATAAAACATTGGAATTTGACATGCCTACTTTGTGTCTCCAAAGTCAACCACAGATCATATGTCAGTCGTGTAGTAATTTTTTGACAGATGGAAGTGGAGGGGTTCAAAAACCCTCTTTAGAGAAAAAAAAATTTCTTTGTTTTTCAGGAAAAGTAATCACACAAAATTAAATAATAATGAGGACCATAGTTAAAAATAATCAGAGATGTCTTTCTTAAAAGTATTTCTTTTAAAAGTCTAATAATATTTGGGATAGCCTTCCTGAAATAGAATTAATCATTAAGTTCTCTTTGCTATATATCTTTTGTAGCAAATAGGATAGTGGGTTGTTTCCCCCTCATACACTATCTTAATAAAAGAATTCTTTACAGTTTTATTCATTTTATTATTCATGTGCTGGACTGAGTTTAAATTAGGATAGAGGTAATCTGAGATCAGAAAAAAACCTCTCATGTTACAAACTGAACTATTCTCTTCTTCCTTGCCATGTGGTTGTTTTTTGCTGATGCAAGATGTGTTATCCAGCTATCACAGTCTTTTCCCACTAAAGGCTGATAACTAAAAATGCTGCACTAGTCCTTATCCATCAGGTATGCCTATGGATGACCACGGCCTTGTCTCTAATCTGTTCTTATCCCAATTAAGCTTGTATCTCTGCCAGCTAGACTCTTGTTTTGCCAGTCAGAGAGAATCAAAGAACCTGAATGATTTCCTGATTATTATAGATTATTGAACCCCTTCCAACCTACTCATGCTGAAGGCTATACTCAAAAAAGACAACTCAGAAGCCAAAAGCAAATGAGATACAGTAGGAACTGTTCTTTACAGAACTGTGCAATTTTACCAAGAGCCAAGCAATACTGTTTTGATTTGGAATGGAGTCTACAGAGCTGGTTCAGGAAACCACCTTTAAAGAAGCAAATAGTCATACTATAAAAGTGCCTTTTCCTGAAACTTTTCTTCTCTAAAGTTGCTTCTTCCGCCTAGCAAGTCAATACTCCTAGGATGCATGAAACTCAAATTTCAAATACTCATAAGTCTCTGGCCAGTTAGAGGTTAGTAATAGTACAATTTTAAGACACACAAAGATTTTTTTTTTCCTTTGGTTTCCTCAGTTTACAGTTCCTTATGCATTGTTATTTGCAGTCATTTATCAAATATGTCAAATATAGTTGTTCATCCCAAGAAAAGACAGACATTTAGTAGAATGTACTAAGTAGGAGTTAATGAGCAAGGTTACAGACTTCAGGTTTTTTATTGGTCCTATGGTGACTTAGATACAAAAGCATAATTGCATTTGTTGCCTTACTTCCAATAAATTCACAGTATCCTTTACCATAGATTTGATTGTCATTTACATTACCTTGACTGTGCAAAGGGATCTAGGCAGAAGTGAAACGCACACCCCAAATTGCTAAGTGCCTGCTTTGGGATGTCATGTGAGGTGGAGTCTAGATACCTATGCAGAAAAATATAAAAAAATCAAGATAAGTCTGATTTTTTTCTAAAAGTCTGGAGAAAGCAGTGCAATGTAAACAGCAGTGTGGATGCTGGGGTGTCCAGAACTGGGTTTTAAGAAACCTCTTGCTCCCAACCAGCAATTCGAGAGAACAACATCCTGCATCATACCAAGGATCTGATTGGCATTCCATTATGAATTCGGAAGGAATTTTTCCTGTTGAACTAAACTAGCAGTAGAAATCTGTCATGCTCCTTAGCCAACAAAACTCGTGTGCACATACTGTGTGCCTGCATCTGTCCTATCTCTGGCTTTGATAATTTTGTGCCCATTTTTAATCACTTTGGCAGCAGTAGCGAGGTCTCAAATTTCTTTAAGGTTGGGCAGCTGAGTGGAGAGGAGACAACATGAAGCAAAGGGCTGTCACACAGAAGTATACTGTCAAGATATAGGTTGATAAACTGCACTAGTTTCTCACATTTCTTGTGACTTTGGGAAGGTTGAATCCAGAAAATGGTAATAACTTTTTCCCAGATTAATAACAGGTCCCTTAAAATATTAGCTGTTATCTGTTTGCAGCTGTGAAAAGACTGGAAGAGCTATTTCCAGAAGAAGGTGAAGTGCATTTTGGAAAAAGGACACACAAGGTTGAATGTACCTTACAAAATTAGAATCAAAATAAAAATGCTCACATCTAGGTATAGATGTGTTCAGAGATTTCAATTCAGTTGCACAAACACAGACACAACATTACTATTTCAGATGTACCTGAACATCTGAAACAGCTACGTGAATTTAACAGATCTTGAACAGGACATAGAGGAGAAAGACATAGTCTGGGAAGTCATCTGATGGCCAAGAGACACACTAGAGCCTCTGTGAAGCAGTAGACACACATATTTTGGCAATTTAATAGTGTTAGTGGGCTGATCTACTGACTTTATATAGGTGTATTTTGGGTGAGCCGAAAAGCTTCTTTAACTCCATTGACTGCATTGACTAAATTGCCACTGAGATCAGTGGGAACTTAGACACCTAGACAGCTGGATACACAGTCACCTATTATAGACCTTAGGTGACTTAATCTGTGAGCTGGATCCTGCCCTTAATGCATTTCTATTTGCTAATTCTTTAAACAAAGCCAATGAAGTGATCAGCAATGAAGCAAAGACTGTCTACCCAAATGGCAGAGTTAACCCATGCTGGGTGTGTTAAATGCTTGAAATGAGAAGATTGGGCATGAACTTTGAATTAATGAAATTGTGACCTGATGCTTAAAATCTACCTGTTGCAGGTGATGTTCAGGTAACAGTCCATCTAATTTGTTGTGGTCACTTCTTGTGTGAGCAAGCCGTGATTCATGCTATATCCACATTGGATGACTTCTTGTGCAGAAACATGGACAAAATAAAATGGGGACATCTGATCTTCTAGCTTTCTCTGCCCTCAGCTATTCTCTCTTCTGTCCCATCCTCCCAGGCTCCTTCTGCTATGTTTCACTGTATAACTACATGACACAATAGGTATAAAGAGGTAATAAGGAAGAAAGAAAAAGGCTTTCCTTAAGGAGAAAGTATGTGAGAGCTGGATTGAGAATCCATATATTCATGATTGGTATCAAACAAAAGTAGTCAGCTGATCAGATCGAATCCTTGGATGATCACTATTCCCATGCAGGTACTAATAAATCCATGACTTTGACTGTCTCAGAAAATCAACTCTTTAGTTCTTTTCTAGACTTCTGCATAGAAAAATATATTTTCTAGTGCAATATAGTTATAGTCAATATTTGTATTTTAGCTGTTGTTGCACGTATTTTTATTTCTGTCTTGGGTTTCCATAATCATGGAATCGTAGAATCGTAGAATGGCTTGGGCTGGAAGGGACCTTAACGATCATCTAGTTGCAACCTCATAGCATGGACAGAGACACCTTCCACTAGACCAGGTTGGTCAGAGCTCCATCTAGAATGAAGATACTTTTTTTAATATCTGCACATGTGATCTTTGATTTCATATAAAAGTAGGTTTTGAAAACACAGACTAAATTTTGTCATTGTTAAATAAGAAAGAATGTACAATAAATGGCTTTTTTTCCTCTGTGAAAGAAATAAGGTCCAGGGAAGACAATTTTCTTTACACATGCAAGTACATGTTAAGAAGTCTAACACCTAAGACATTGGAGATTTTTGTTAGATTACGGGAAAAAAGTCTTTCCTGGTCCCTACTTTGCTGAGATTAATTATGACACCGTTGTACATCTTTTCAGTTTAGTGTAATAGGAAGCAGTACTTTTCCACTATTTTTTCTGCTCTGCTAATCTTGAAGACTGAAGCAAAACCCACTAATTCTCTTCCTGGTTAAATCAAGCTGTAATGAAATACTTCCTCGGTCACTCAAATTAGTCTTAAAGGAAAAGACAATAAAGGAAATTTCAGGCATGCATCCTTTAATTTCTTGTTTCCCGATACCTTGCAGTAGATCCAAAGTGACTGCAGCACTGCCCACAGAGTAGGACTTCTAAATAAAACATCATAGTCATTTAATACTGAAAGTTTTGTGCAGGGAGGGGACAGAAACCTATGAAAGACCAATACAATAAGAGATGCAACAGTCAGATCACTATTCTGATTTTTTAAAAAGTATTTCAAAAGGTTTTTAAAAAGTATTTTAAAAACAGCCTTGTTTTGGAATGGTAGATTGCATTGTTGTAAAACACACATGGATGGATGGCTGAAACTGTGGTCTGCATACACTAGGTGAAATGTATCTATTGACTTACAAGCTGGCTGCATGTGTCAAAATGCAATCCGGTATTTTTGTAATAATAGCTAGCAGTCATAGCTGTAAATTATTTATGGAGACTATTCAGTGCAAACAGGTTAGTGCACACATCCTCTTCAGCTTGACTGCCCTGGTTTTAGATCACTCAGACATTCAACTCCTTAGAGATCTGCTCTTATCATTGCAAACCCTAAAAAGGTACCAAAACTGCAGTCATTTCAGCAACTCAAAGCAGCTCAGCCATTTGCTAAAGTTCTACCTCAAGGTTCAGTGAATAAACACCATTTCTGCCCACCTCTTTCACACCCACCCTGGCCCTGGTGATGTAAGTTAATACCAGACATGAAGAGAAATCGATCTCTGGAGCTCAGACTCTGGTGTACTTCACTATCTTTGTGCAGAAACATGGGAGAATGTACATAGCAAAGGCCATCGATGAGCATAACACAAAGTGACATTTCACTAATGCTATGTTTCAGAAGACAGTGAAATGACAGCCACCCAAAGAGTACTTTGGTTAGATTTAAATGAGGACACCCTATTGCAATGCATTACACTGATTTTCCTATGCACCGGGGTATTCAACTGCATTAGAATTTTGTCCTTGCTATTCCATTTCAAGCATCTGCACCTACTCTACACAATCAAAAGACTAGGGGTTACAGAATTTTGTATTTAAACAACTCAGTGCCAGACAGAACTAATCCATCACATACAGAAAAATCCTAGGAATGCTCTGACAGATACAGTATGTCGAAATATTTACTATGTATTAGTCAGTTTCTAGGAAGAGTTTAGTTAGAAAGAGCTTTGTAGTGACTGGTTTTACCACAAAATATTTCTGATAGTTCTGAACTTGAGATGCTTTAGCCCTGCTCAGCCATTAATTTGTAAATGGAATAATGTACTGTAATAATTTATAATACATTAATACCACTGACCTCTACAAGTTATGGGCAAATATTCTAGTGGACAGTTTTTTCAACTGCCATCTTCTTCCTCATTCTCAGGAATTTGGATTTTGGCCTTTACAATCCATGGCATTAGGCAAGGAGAAGATCCTACCTGTCTAGGTTGCAGTAAGAGAAAAAGGGGACAGAAAACCTGTACAGAGACAACAGACATCATTTCCCTTCAGTCCCTTAGCCTCCTTGCCTGGCTGTTGTGCAGCTCATACCACCACCAATTGTTCCAGCATGGGTCCCCTTGGGCCAAGAAGAAAGTTCCTGTCCACATATAAGCAGCTGCTTACAGACTAGCCAAAAGTAACTCCAAGGCATATTCTCAATGAGAAACTTGCCTGGGGCTGAGGAGATTAAGCAACCGAAATCAGCTCTTCCTACTCACTCACATCTCAGAGCTCTTCTTGTCACACAGCTAGAGTCTCTAGGGGAGAGTACAGAGCTGCTAAAGCTCATCCTCCCCAGGGAATTTGTCTCCAAACCTCATGTAATTTCCAGTGTAGATAGGAAAAAAAAGTGCTTTGTCAAAGACATGGCGTGCACCCACGAAGGATGGAAGTGTGTGCAATTAAATATGCACAGTGTGGCATGATGACAAAGGGTAAACACACTGTGGCAAGTAGCTCTGTCTGCAAGAAGGAGAGTTATCACAACACAATGCAGCATGAGTGTGACATGCAGCAGTGCCAGTTAAAATGTGATACTGAGTTACCATCTCCTGTGGCATGATAATGGTCCTGGGTTTCACATGGACCCCATAGCGGGAGGTCAAAGCCTATGCATGCCACAAACTATCGTTGCATTCGCTCTTTCCTTTTTTTCCCCTTTTTTTTTTCCTGGTCCTAACAATAAACTAGATCACTGAGAATATCAGACAGAAATTCTGGCTGGAAATGCACAGTTAACTCTAACTTCCCTCTGTATTACAGATTTATTAAAGATGAGACAAGGCAAAAGACCTAAAAGCAAAATTAGAAAAAAAAAAAAAAACACAGAAAAAGATATATTTAAAAAGTTACAGATTTAAAATTTATAATTACTGAAATAGAATTCTATAATTGTCCAGTTAATGATAGCTGAAAAGTAAGCCTAATGCCCTGAATACCTTTTGCAGGAGCCTGGGAAGGATTCTACAAAGCAGAGAAAATTTCTGGGGCAGACTTCAGGCATAATTACAGAATCACAGAATAGATAAGGTTGGAAGGGACCACAGAGGGTCATCTGGTCCAACCTCCCTGCTCAATCAGGGTCATCCCAAAGCACATTGCACAGGATTGGAACCAGGTCTTGAATATCTCCAGTGAGGGACACTCCACAACTTCTCTGGGTAATCTGTTCCAATGCTCGGTCACCTACACAGTCAAGAAGTTCTTTCTCATATCAAAACTGGAACAAGTAACAAACATCAGAAATAAAAAATAAAAGTGTTTTTCCTCATTCCTACACTGTTCTGGCTTTCACTACCAAACCAAATACACTGAATCTGTATTTCAATTTCAGCATACAATTCCCACTGCCTGAGTGTCTGTTTATAGCTCTCTGTCAGACCCAAAACATCTCAGCATGGGGAAAAACTCAGTACAGGAGTGTGTGAATTCAGATTATATCGCACAAATCCTTATTGCAAGTATATCCACCCCACGGGTCTCAGTGCTAAATTATCTGCAATCCTTCTTTAGAAAATGGAGAGACACCAGTATCTTCTGAGGGACATTTATTGCACCTGAGAAAGTAGCAGAAATGAATTTCCTTCTGTAGGCGTCAGAGGGCAATTCAGTCCACCTATTATCTGGAATTGCTTTTGGAGCTGCCCACATTTCTCTGTCCCTACAGAAGGATATTTCAGCGACTAATATAAACTGGAATTGTTAAGGGCTGAAGTTAGATAAGAACATTTCATCCCAGTGATTCAATGTGCATGAATGGAAATGCTTTATTTCAACAGAGATGGGTCATTTTGTTCCTGTTTCAGTTTTGAATTTATCTCATGTATTTTTATTTTTAAAGTGAATTGCTTTTCAATTGCAAAATTAAAGATACTTAAACTGCTTTGAAAATCAACTTCAGCTTTTATATGAGAATCCCTAAAAAATTCTTTTGTAGCTTCTTTAGACTACTGTGCTTTATTATTTTTTAATTTTTACAATACATGATACTGAAATGGAGTATAACTTTTTAACTGAATTTCAGTGTTTTTAAATACAGCCATTTTCTGCAAAATTAATGGCCTGCTCTTAGTCATATCTAACTAAGTAGCAACAAATAGAGACACCTAAATAATTTCCTTACACTGAATGTTTAGGCTGGCTTTATAAACTTTAGAACATATCGGACATTTACGAGGCTGATGCTCGGCAAAGTTTAAAATTCTTCATATGGGATTTTTAAAATTAGATAGTTGATAAGTTTAAGTAGTGCTGAGAAGGTTTATTAGTACTCTCATAGTGAAGGTATAATATATACTCACCTAACTGTAATACCCAAAGAACAGTTTAAGAAAAAGAAAAAAATCCCAAAACACTGACAAAATATGGAAAATGTGGAAAAATTAAGACAACTCAAATGTTATCTCCATAGGCTATTTTCAGTCTAAGTACTCAGCCCCTCATGTTCAGTAGCGTGTTCTGGATATAAAAATGTGCGTGATATATATGTGTGCATCAGTACTCATGTATGAAGGTCTAGGCTCATATATGATAATTAAATCTTTTGGTTGCTTTTCTCTTTAGCACAAGGAATTTATATTACATTGAAGCAAGACCTTACAGCAATGCTAATGCAGAAAGCTAAAGAGGTTAATATCCTCAGTAGACAGTATCATTTCATCAATAAGAGAACTATTCAATGACCCTGTATTGGAGTGAACTCAGCATAATCAATTAGCTTTGTCAAGTAAACAGATCTGTCCCTTTGGCTGCTGCGTAACTTGATATTTCTTCCTGTTCTTAGCAACTCTGTGAATGGGGAAATAAAATACCCTGAAATTATACCAGCCCTGGCTGAGGGAAGAGAGCTATTTCAAAAACTGTTTCACTGAAAGTGTCTGTCATTCTTAATCAGAGGTTTTCGTCTTCCAGCAGAGAAGGGCGGTAGGACAGGCCGTAGCCCAGCACCACAGAATGCTTAAACAAAACCAGTATTTTCCAGGTTTAGATTAATTAGATGCAAATCAGTTGGCAAGCAAAATAAAATAAATAATGTGCCCTGCACCCCTTGACGTAGCCGACTTGAGTAACTATCTTCACAATTTACCATCCTTTGCTTGTTTTACCATTTTTCTTTCTCTTGTTCTTGTTTTGGTTTTTAAAGAAATAATAATGCAATTACTATAACACTAATTTGAAAGTTATGATTTCTATACACTTAGCAGTTTCTATACACTTAGCAGGCACTGAGACACAGTCTGTGATAGGTCATGAAACAACAGTCTCAGACTCGTGTAGTTTGCATTATGAAAAAAAGGATGGGAAGGAGAGATCATTACTCTGCATAATTAGCAGGCTTAATTAAAAAATGGCCCAAGATATCAGCTGTAGCATCAGCTCAACAAACCCCCTAGGGCTTGTTCATAGATTCTGCAGCACTCTGATTATACCAGTATGTATCTAGAAATAGCCACTTGCAATCACTCTCTCAGATGGGCATTTGCTAAGTGCTCATACACTGTTATTAAATCGGTTTGTTTGGCACAATTTTGTAAAATGATACAGGCTTTTAGACCTTTAGCAATTTGAAAAGAAAGCACGGCCAGCAAGGTGGAGTAATTCACTCTGTGGCCTTTCAGTGTTCCTCCTTTCTATTAAATGAAGGCCTTCAGAAATGTATTTGTCCAAATTTCTCCAGTTCTATAAACCCTAATCCATTTGGGTTTGTCAAACAAACCCAACTATGAAAGCTTTAAAAAATTAAATCACCTCAGGTTTGAATATCTACAATTCAAATAAAAGTGGACTGCAATTTGAATTTCTTTGTACACCTTAGATTTGTGATAGTCACATAAAACCGTATTTAAAGTTTAACACCTCTCTTCTGGTTGTATTTTTGCCCATGATGGATGACACATAATGCTTCCTTCAGAGGTACAGTAAAACCTTTCTAGCACACCCTTGACCATGTAAAGAGGCCATTTATGTGAGACAGGAAACAGTTTTTGCAGAATAAAGTGGTGGATAGACAGCAGTTAGGAACATAAGCAGACATGTTAGGGATGCAAGATTTTCCCGTGTCATTAAATTAAACATTGGTTTGATCTGGTCAGCACATAATTGTCCAAAGTGGAATGTCACTAGAGCACAAGAACTAGCGACCTGATCCAGTGGAAAGTGTCCCTATCCACATCAGGGGGGATTGGAACTAGATGGTCTTTGAGGTCCCTTGCAGCCCAAACCATTTTATGATGATTCTACGATCCTGTTATGATTAAAAGACAAGTCCCCTTTGACAGGTACACACCGGCAGTTAAAAAGCAAATTTGGGATCATATCAAAAAGACAGACAACTAATGGACCTTTTCAAATGACTTTTCTAGGCTGATCGTGGGGGAGGATTTTATCATTATTTCTGTTATTTTTACCTATTTTATAAAGCTTACTACTGTAAGAAGGAAACCAGGGATACTGTTTATTTAACAGTAAAGATGACTTTGAATTCTTTCCTGCAAAATGTCTGGGGTTATGAACAGGCACAAAATAGGTTCAAATCTCCCAGGCCTAGCCCATGACAGTGGGCACTCTGTGACACCCCACTGGAAATGGGAGAACTTCTGTCACCCTGCGGCAGGTTGGGCACATCACGACTCCATGAGGCTGTCAGCCCTGGAGGCAGGGCACTCCCATCACCACTGCTCTCACGCACCAGGAACCTGTCCTCTCTAGAGACCCATCTAAGTACAAATCCTATTAAGATATTTAGATAATATGGTAAGATGCTTCTTTTTATGCTGAGCCCTTCGAGGTGATTAGACAGGGAAATCCTTGCTATCTATTCAAGAGGGTTTCTGGCATGTTTAACATCTTGGGAGCATATTTTTGTGTTTCTTTAGGTTAAAGATATCCTCCTAGGAACTTATCTATCAGAAGAAGAAGGAACTAAGGAGTATATGTGTCTGGGGAACAGACAAAAGTTTCTATTCCGTGAGAGAATACTGAACCAACAAAGTCGTGAAAGGGAACGAAATCTCTCATGTGATATATTCTTTACTGCTGAGTACAAATAGTGTGGTTTTCAGGAGGAATGGCAGAGATTCCCCATTCCTAACTGAAAGGCATGAAAGAAAAGTAAAAATCACCAAGAAAAATGACTGAAGAATAAATCAATATGAGGTGAAAGGTCAACAAGCAGCCTGATGGTAGTCTGCCGAACAGTATTTAATACGTCCTCTTGATATTATTCACATTTTTAAAAAAATTGTGTCAGACAGAGTGAGAGATGTAGTGATGCACAATTTTTGTCTTGGTGAGAGGAAAGGCTTTGCTGAGAAACATACACTGATCTAAAAGTAGTGTTTATCCCGAGAGCATTGACTCCCCTTGAGGGTTAGCCATTATTGCAAATGCAATGACAATCTTTCAATACAGACAAATTAGCTGTTTTCTAGAGAGCTAATTCAGTTCTTCAAGTTACATTAATTTATCACAGTTTAATTACCACTAAAATTATACTAATCCAAATTAGAGGTGTCAGTCATGTAACACATGTTGTTGGATACCTCGTGTGAATTCTTGAAAAATAATGCTTGTTCTCTTAGAACAAGATGTAGTAATTTCCAACTACAAGGGTGTGCTTATTTGATAAAGATTTCTAATAGCTCCTAGTTAAAGTAGTTTCTGTAGTTTTCTGTCACCACCCCACTATCCAGACTTTTTAATGAGGTGAGCTTTAGCCTTTTCTCTGGGATGCAGACTGTTTCTTGGCATTTTTAAACTTGTGTTTAAAACTGTTAAGCTTTCTTTAATTAAAATACTGCTCTAATTACAAGGCAAAGAAATTACAAGACAAAGAAATTACAAGGAAAATTAATAAAACTAAAAACACTTAGAAAAAATTTCATTAATTCAGATACATCTATATATCCCAAATGGGACAGGATCAGTACTCCAAATGTAAAAGGCTTGACTTAAAAAAAAAACCCAAAAAAACAGATAAGAAAAGCATGGAAGCGAACCATAAAATGCCAGGAGAGGAAACAGCTGCACATATGTAAGCTCAGTTTAGAAGGATAAAAAATGAGCAGGAGAGGAAGAGACCTCCTGGGTCAGCACAGATACTTGTCTTGTGAGCCTTTTATTAAGTGGATCAAGTTTCTGTTTTATAACTACTGAGGCTTTCCCCACCAGTATTTGTGCTGAAAAGCTGTGCCAGTGTCCTGTTTTAATGTGTGAACCTCCTCTAAATTCCAGCTAAGTTCAGTCTGAGTGACTCTCAGTGCACACTTTCTTTAGAAAACACTGTCCTTTGCATCAAACAGTTCTCCCTTACCAGTGCTCCTGATCCACCCAGAGCAATATTTTCCCTTTTCATCTTCCTAGTCTTTGTTCCTATTTGCTTTCTTTATTCTCCTGATTGCACTAACAGGCTGACTTGCACTTGTAACTGGCTGAATTCTTCTTTCTTAAAACTGGTGGAATCAGAATTGCATTTTATATTTCATTCCTTTCACAAATACCTTGTATAGATGACCCTACAGTTCTTTTTCCCTGTGGGGAATATCTCTGCCACACACTTGCTTGGCTTTGTCCCAGGGAGGGCCAGCTGGTGACTTGCAGACATTGAGCAATCATCAGCAGCACACGGATCTTTAGTCTCAGTCTCTCCCATGTGGTGAACTCACAGCTTGTAGTTGAAGTTGTTCTTATCAGCCCCCCCCATGAATCACTCTGTTTTGCTCCACTGAACTGAAGAACTCTGAAACTTAAATGCAACGCTTTTAACCTGTGTGTTTCAGGAGAGGCATTAAAATCCACATTTAATAAGGAAATTAGTGGGGTCTCTGATGAGCTCATCCGATCTAAAGCCTAATGATTTCTAGGTACTCAGATGCTGGCTTTCATAAAGAAAAAATATCCAACTCTCTTTACTCTTCAAGTCATAATTTAGAATTCTATCCTCTGAACTCAGGTACAATGTACAGCCATTTTTTTTCACAATTTGGAACATTGCTTTATTTCTTAAGCTATCTGCTTTCTAAATCATAAGAAAAAAATCTGCATAAGAAACTTCTAGAAAGTTCCAGAGGCAATCTTTTGTTCATTAAATCTGTCTGAGATGAGCTGACCTGCATGCATTCCTAATGTAACAGAATAAGTCCCAAGACTTGGGATTTGAAGTAACTAGATTAAGAAGAGCAATGGCTGAAAACAAAGTTATTTAGAAAAAAAGTCTGGTTTTGGCTCAGATTTTTTTCTTAGTACATCTCCAAATAAATCACAAATATCTTGTGTGATTCATCTCATCTAACTTTAGCCATTTAAAACCTATTCATGTTATCCTGGATGGTTTTCTAGGCTGCTTCTATAACCAATGGAGAGAGACTTCTTTGTCCTTCCAGCCTAAAATAGGTGTTTAAGACAGACAGCATTTAATGTTTTATGATTCATTTTTCCTATCTTTAGATTGTCTAGAAGTTCATATCTTTCTTCATTGGCTGTAAAAGGAGCGTGTCCAATTAGCAGAGACCTTCATGAGTAACTTGGGGACAGACAAGATAGACAAGATGAACCTCAATCTTTGATCTAATACATTATTTGAAATAAGATTGGTAATTAAGGCCCATGCTGGTGCTTTTGAAAAATCCAACCTTCCCCTTTAATGAAGCAAAATAGCTTGAAATGAAACAAAGAAAAATGAGCTAAAATAGCAGTCTCTTCAAATGGCCAAGGAAGAGAGACTTGGAAAATGGTGAGCCATTTTGAGAAGGCAAATCTATAAATTAGGCACTCAAGAGAATTCAGTAAGTGTGAATACACATGCAAAAAATAAATGTTAACAACTTGAAAGTCAGAGACAACTTCCTTTACTGAGAAAAATTATCAGACCATTAACTGAAAATTACAGCTCTGCAGGATCTGGGGTGCTCAAAGTGAGACATAGATCTATTAAGTATTAAGGAGAAAACAGAAGATGTTTCTTTCAGGCCCATGTATGAGAAGTATTTGGTATATCAAGGATAAGTTGTTCTGTGGGCAAGTATTTTTTGCTCCTGGTGAATCACTGGGAGTTATAAATGCTTGTTTGAAAGTGCTTAAGTCATAGGGGCAGATGCTGGCAGGGTAGAATTCACCTTGACCCAAATTTAGCCTTCAGTTTTAGGCTAAACCGTGTCTACTTCCATGAGAGAGTGGAAGACAAAGATTCGATCATTTGCAAAAAAACCTTACTACCTATGTAATTTAAAGATTTGAGGAGATCACGAGTGTAAGATTCAAATACAACTGGTTTTGTCTCTGTTGTGAATGTTTTAGGTTGCTTAAAAGAACTGACTAAAACCAAAACAGTGACGATAGTGCAGCCTGAGGATGGTGGTGCACCACCAGTCGCAAATCCACGTGATTAACTGACTGAATCCTATTAAATTTGATAAGCTTCTGAGCCCCTTCAAGCATAGGAGGGAGCATACCTCACTGTTGTAGGCACCATCCAAGATCATAAGCCACTGAGGAACTTTTGAAAAAAATTATGACTTCAGTTTTAGAAATCCCCCTGACTGCGATCATTCCAAAGGATTATTTTTAGAGTTTATTTTTGCCTGTGCTACTTATTTCGAGAAGTTTTATTAGAGGATAAGATTATTTATTTCAAACAGAACAACCTTTCTGGTAATAACAACAAAAGCAGCATCACCAAATATAATGGAGATGGATATAGTAATATTAGTGTCTGATTTCAGCTACACTAAAGATATTGGCAAACTTCCTTAAGATTTTACATCCCGACTTCCACCGGTTTGAGTCTCACAGTCCAGCCAAACTTGTGAATAGCAAGGAAATGTTTTGTGTCATAGGATGAGCCATCACCTCTGCATCCTGCAGCCAGTTTTTTCTGATGCTGNGAAAAAAAAAAAGGATTCATTAAGATTTTACATCCCGACTTCCACCGGTTTGAGTCTCACAGTCCAGCCAAACTTGTGAATAGCAAGGAAATGTTTTGTGTCATAGGATGAGCCATCACCTCTGCATCCTGCAGCCAGTTTTTTCTGATGCTGCTGATGTTGCTGCAGTTTCATCAAACTCCAGTGCCTCTGCACAGTATCAAGTTACCAGAAGATGTGTCAAGGCGCACAAGCCATAGGTCTGTGTGCCACAATTAGGAAAATCTATTGCACTCTACAAAAACAGAGCCACTGCTGCACAAGGTCACCACACACTAATAACAGCAACTTTGTGCCTCTGGAATTTATAAGGAAAAATCTTCCTCAGAAATACTTGGGTGGAAATCAGTAACTTATGTTCCATTGCTACCATGGTTAATGCAAAGATACTAAATTAACTGCATTTACAAGAATAGTCTTTTTGTTTGCTACAATGTGTTCATGCATGAAAATCTTGAAGCAAAAGTTAATGCAGAAGATAATTTTTTGTTACTAACACATCTCCTGTGGAAATGCTGAAGAATCAAATTCTCAAGTATCCATAAATGGGTATGAGAAACTTCATTTCAAGGTCTATTTCTGACTAGTTTTCTGTTTCCTGTTAAAATAAGTGGCATTTTTTCCTCTTTGGGAACCCAGGATTAGCAATACTAAGTTAGTCCACAGGTGCATTATATCCTGTAGTCTTCCCACAATGATGTTGTTACAAGAAACAAAGATTTCCATAACAGGCACTAAGTTCATTACACAATGCTGGTTAACTTAAAAAAATCTTTGTGGTTTCCTCAGACAAAATTTGTCTTTTAACCTGAATAAGAAGCACTGTTTATTTTGAAGACTTCTTGACGTTTGGTCTGTTTTATGCTTACAGTAGTCATTTATCGCTCTGTCATGCTGAGAACACGTCACAATCCTCACTATGGCTTACGGCACCTTGGTGATCTGTTACACAACATCACAAGTATCTCTCTTACGTGTAGTTATTTCCTCGTTCCTTTCCTCAGTGGAAAACATTTTGCAAATTATTTACATACATATGTGTATCTATTATTTATATTTGTATATTTTTAGATTAATAGATTTTTAACTACACAAGGGACTATTGTAATCATCTAATGTGACCTCTTGCCCAACATGGTGATTCCTTCAGGAAACCCAGCAAGCTAAGCTGTAGCTTATTTTTTAGCAAGACATCTACTCTTGTTCTGACAACTGCATACAAGAATATGTCACATTCCTAAGTAAATATGCTGTACTGTGTGTGTATTTACTTTAAAAAGAAAGATTTTTTTTTTAAATTGTATTTGGAACTGAAAGCTAAAAATGGAAACCGCTAGACTTTTGCACAGAAGTTTACAGACAATCCCAAGGTGCCAAGAAGTGCAATAGAAACTTCTTACTGTGGCTCAAGTGTGAAACACTTGCAGTCAGAGCATTACAAACTTTGCAAACGAGAAACAAAAGCACAGCTATCAACCTTACTCTTCAGAAGGGCAAGCATAGCATGTGGCAGGCAGGACTTGCTCACTATATTAGAGAGGGCTCTACACCTCTGAGGTTATACATTATTGTAATTGACACCAGTGGAAACTTCTTCAATGCACAGAATTTTCTAACCATTTGAACTGTTCAAACACATTTTAAACCAGAAAAAATCCACAACATGTTGTGAAAATCATATCCTCTGCATATATAGAGTCCAATCTCGTGACCAGATTGAGTTCACGGTGTGCAGTGTGAACACTGCAAAGTGACTTTTCCCATTTGTGGGTACAGACATTTCATCAACTGACAATATCTCTAAGGAAACACCTCAAAATATTAAAATTTTCCAGTCTTTTTGTATGCCATTTTAGCCTGGTTTTCTTCATCCAGTTCTGTGGCAACTGCATCCTTGAACTTCAAGACGCAGCAGAGGAGAGGGAGTCTTTCTGTGGACAGGCACTTCTGCAGACTCTTTCATAGTTTCACAAAGTGAAAATAGCCTAATCCTTGCTGTTGGCTTGGTCTGCATAGGCATATGAATTATTATTTTTGTGACAATAACTTCACTTTTCTCCAACACATGAGCTCTAAGGAGGTACAAAACTAGCTATGGCAAGTTGCTGTAAGCCATAAGATACAACTGTCTTCAAAAATGACAGTGATGAGCACAGGTCTTTGGATTTACACACTCGATTGTGATGTTCTGCAGAAGTTCAGCTGAATAAGCTCTGAGATGTCTAGCAGGGAAGTAATTGTAAAGGAATTATCCTTTGCAAAAGAAATAAGATCGATCATTCTAACCACAATTTTCTAAAATTACTACTTTTTTTTTTAGCCCAAGTAGAAATGTCAGATAAGTGCAACATGCACCTCCACTGTAGGACTTCTGAAATTTCACTCCACTGATATTTTGATTGAAAAGAAAACCAAAAACAATCAGTATCTACAGCTGTGGAGAATAAGAAAAAATGCATTCATTTTAAAATAAATTTATTTTAAATAAATAAATACCTTCTCCATAAATAAATAAATAAGTACCTTCTCCAAGTACAGAAAACAAACTGCAGGAAACCAAAGAATTCCAGTATCAACCAGTGTTATCCTAAAGTTGAATGCACAATCAAAATACGGACATACTTTGACTTCTCAGGACAGTAATAATAAATCTTAACAATAAAAATAACAGCAGCTAGACTACTATGCTGAAGATCATATCCTACAACTGTATCAACTCCATGATTACTTGGAAAGTAAATTAAAGAGATAGTGACCACTAATTTCTGCTGATCCTAGACAGATAAATTTTGTTTCTTCTAAAAGTAAACAGAAGATTTTACGACAACCAAATGTACGTTTAATCTGGAACCCCCAAGTTAAACTGTGATACTTGGGATTTTGAATCTGAATTGCTAATAGGGAGAGAGGAAAGCTGTTTAAACTAGTTTTATTCAGTGAATTAAACCAATACATCTCAGAGACTACACAGATTGCAAGACTCTACTGAGAAAATTTTATGCAGAAAATTTCAAGAACTGTAACAAACATTGAAAAATCTTAATACTCTCACCATGCCTCAAACCTCTGAAGTTCACCTGAGGGTGTTCTGTGCCTAAGACCCTGCTCCTGCTTTAAGATTTTTTAAATATAGGAAAATAAAAAATAAACAGACACACGCAATCTGATTAGAAGATCTTCTCAGTCAAATTAGGTCCAGCATTCCTGTGTAACTACGTTTCCTCCATAAAATAACTAACCAAAGTGAAAGCCACCACATTTTTGAGTCTTCAGTTCTAATACAATAACTTCCATTTTGGTTTTTTTTTTTTACCCAGAATATGAATACTGGTAATAGTTAAAAAAATGATTATGGAACTAAATCTCAAACATCATATTAAAAGAAAATCTTACTTTGCCAAGATACAAAAGCCATTTACTGCTCATATCCTGCATGAATAACAGGTGTTTGATGACAGTACAGTTAAATAGAGAACTTGAAAATATACCAATGATCATGGAACAAAACTGGGGGGTTTTTTCTACATAATTGGCTCCTCTTGAACTTTGATGAAAATTTTCTCTCTGGTGTACCATTAACATCTGCAGAGAGACATACCCCTGATTTCAAAGAGTGAGAGTCAGAAGCAAAATTGCCATTCAACAGAAAATTTCTAATTTAATAACTGGATTTACACTAAATCTTAGGACAGAAATGATGCTTAAAATATTTTATCACACCTAACTACCTTGTCTTAACAATATCTGTGGAATTTTTACCATGTGAGCCTCAATTTAAAAGCAGTGCTGAAGAGGAACTGGGTCATATTCCAGTGGTTATCTCAGCAAAGTTTAGAAGTTTAATCTGGGCCACTGTCAAAGTCAAGACTGTCATCCCAGCCAGCACAGTGGTGTAAGTTCTTCCAGGGAATGATTTATGTGATTATTAAGTGGGCCAGCAAGACAGCTGAACTGTCTGCCACTGGCTATGGAGGGACCTGTGGTGTGAAGATGGTGCAAAATTTTTGAGTTCTCCCCGGCACTGCAAGCACCAGTGCTGGCCCCATTGTGGTGGGTTGCCCTGATGCACTGAGCACACCCATCTGTGAGCTGCAGAGAAGAAACAGGCATTCAAAAGAGCAAGAATCTTTTATGTTTTTACATGATGACAGCAAAAGCCATAAGGCTGCGAACTGAAGGACAAAATATTGCTGCTAAGAGCTTACTGGATTGCTAGAAGCTATTAAGAAAATGGAAGCTATTAACATCATGCCAAAAAATGGTTCAATAAAGTGGCCTAATGTGAAATTGAGATACTTTGTATCACTCTAAAATGATCATACCACTAATGAACTGCAAACTCTTCAGCAGAAGATGGTGTTTTCCCACCCATGTGGACAACTATGCCCTCAAAATGCGACACTTTACACAGCTGGGTTTTATGTGCAGATTTTCTGTGGTGGCACTCTGTGGGTTGTACACCTACACTGTAAGAGTAAAGTCCCAATCCTATACTCCTTTTTCAGGGGAAAATCCTTCAAAGTCCAGTCATCAGTAAGGATCAATAATTGGAAAACTCTTAGAATCTTCAACCCATCAACCCAAAGTTCAGTGTCTATAAGGTCTTTTTAAAGTATTCTTCATTATACTATATTGGCCAAATATGACATGAACAATATATATTTTAATTTATGTGGTTTATATACCGAACATAATAGTAATATGATAACAATATATACAATATTTATCTTTTCATATCAACTATAAATATAATATTTTATACATCTACGAAAATTATAGCAGCAAAATATGTTAAAATTTATTCTCTGAAAGAACTTCTGTTGGTTACCAAAAGGAATTTTTGAACCTGGAGGTTTTCTGCATATTGTTAAATTACTGTATAGAAACAATCATGAGGAACACCATAAATCAGATTTTCAGAGAGCTTCATAACATGTTATCAGTGTTAACAATGTATTGTTACAATCAGCCTCACATGGCTGAAAGCAGTAGCAGTTTTTAACTCGTGATCTCCCTTGTCAGGTCTCAGTCTAATAGTCTGTGCTCCATTCCCACCTGGAGTATTGAGACAAGGAGACACAGAGGCAAAATAGAGACACCCATAGTCAAGAAATCCAGCTGAAATTATTCTTCTGTGGGTTCAAGGCATTTAAATTCTGCCCCATTATACTAATAAGTGCCAGCATAAAACACATTATGTCCTCCCTATTTTTCTGTGAAAGAAAAGTCCACAGTAAAAGAGGAAGACTTGTAAAAATGTATTTACCTGAGATGCAACAACTGAGAAATTGGAAGTTTTAATTTCAATTTTTCTGTGCTCTTCCTGGCCTAAAACATCTGAACTTTTCAATATGAAACAATCCTAACCTCAAAACAGTATATATAATACTAGCTGAACTATCTTTTGCTAATTATTTATTTTAGTCTCTCAAAGATAGAAAGGAATTAGAGTGCTTTGATGAGAAATAATGGTCAAATATATTGATCTGTACTGCAAGATGTGCAAGCGAGCCCAAAATGAAATTATCACAATTTAAAATCATATAAAGTAAGTATTGACTGTCTGCAAACTAATTCAAATGTGTCCTAACACAGGGCGATGACTGCTAGGAGTACTGGAATTGGGCCAGTAGTCTGACAAATGGTTTGGATGAATCCTATTATTAGACAATTATTCAACAGAAATAGAAAGGTACCATCAGGTTAATTCTGATGACCAAACACTGTGGTTTTGACTGTTTTAACAGAATGAGCTACACTGTTACTTCTTTTGCAATAAGGTGATGTTCCTTGAGGTCATAAACATGCCTTCATATGCACTGAGTGTTTCATATGCCCATGAATGTATGTAAAAATGTGCTTACATGGGTACTTTATAGATAGACATGGATTGGCAGCTACGTAATCAAACAGTGCACATGCAGTGCATTTAATCAGAGCTGTGAACAATGTACAGCCAGAGCAAATTGATTAAGATGATTTTTACAGGTTCACCGGAAACCCTCAATAGCACTTGACTATAATCAAAGCTTTAAATACAATAGCAGGAATTGAGTAGGAATTGAGCTGGCACCAGAGAGGCTAACTCTGCACATCAATACTTAAAAATAAGAGTTGTTGTGTGAAAAAGAGTGCTGAACTGGAGAAGTGCCAGCTGTTGAAAGCCTTCATTTAAGGCTGAGTCTAAGGACTGCCAGTGTTTCGGAAGAAAGACTGGAAGAGCAGAGGATGGGTCTGAAAAAGCAGCACCCACCCACAGTGGGTGGGTCTCAGACTGGCAGTCTGGCACCCGTACTCCCCCTATGTCAGCCTGGGCTTAATTTTTCTGCTCCCCATTAATCCATCTAAAGAAGATACTTCCTTTTCTCACAAGATATTGGATACTGGCACGTGAAAATACAAGAGAACACATCAACACGTTTTCAGAGCTGTGCTAAGGAATTACAATAATTCTTAATACCTGACCTGCCCTGGTAAGTGCTGAGGCCCTGATCCTGTAAAGAGGGATATGTGTGCTCAAATTTACCTGCTGTAATTAAACCCAAGGAGACTACTTTCAAAGCCCAGAGTTAAACAAGGAAAAGTTTCTAATGTGAAGTCTTATCTTTCATTAGAACTGCAGATCTAATTGGAAAAACCAGACAGACGTTCTTGCATACAAGCCCTGTTTCATGTCTTCAGGACTTGGCAAATAGCCAAGTCTTTGCAGGATTGAAGCCCAAATGTTATTAGCAGTGTTTCACTAGGTATAAATGCTCTTGTAAAAGGAGCTTATTAAAAACTTGAGTTTCTTTGCTTAGAATCCTCAACAAAACAACCAAAAATTACAGCTTGTTCTCTACCTGGCTTCTAGGACCAGTAAGAGAAATATGAAAATATTTATGAAAGTATTGCAAAGAGTCAGTTTGATCACTGGCTGAAAAACAGGCTTTTTTGTTCAAAAATAATTAAAAGTTAATTGAGCCAAAGCATGTGGGTGAAATTGACTCTACAACCCAGCATTTACAGGACTCACCTGGGATGTGGAAGACCAGCACTGAAGCCTCTGGTTCAGCAAGCAATTCATTAGTTTTATAAAGCAGAACAACTTTGTCAAGGACATAAGTGAGTCCTACTTTAGAAGGGCCAAAATCCTGGTGATGAGGATTTCTTGGGATGTGGGATTTACATCCTCTTTACAAAGCTGGGAGGCGCTTGGACTACTTCTGAATCATTCTAAATCACACATCTTGTGGGCACTTCTGCCTACAGAAATAAGTCGTTCCTTTTCAAAATTCATCAGATCATTAAAAACAGATATCTAGTGCTTTTGAAAATATATTTTAAAAACTATGAGAGCTGTTCATTTTTGGAGTGAATTCAGGACTTTCTAGTTTTTATCTCTGCTTCTTTCTGGCAATTTCTACCTCTAGTAAATTCAAATCAAGCTGTCTCTGCCTTCAAACGCATGATCACAGCTGTCTCTCACCTTGAAAAGGAAACATGAATATGAACAAATATCAGTTTCAAAGGTTTGACACAGAGCTGGCAAAGTTATTATGTTATTTTCATCAGATTCATTGAGCTTTGGGTCACCCCCACAGTTGTCAACTAAAGAAAATGCTGAAAGACATGAGATAGGGTCTGTTTCTCAAAATATGAGGATGGAGACAGCAATGCCTGTGACCAAGTCCAATGTAATGGTCCTGACATCTCCAAATTCTGTGGGGATTAACTCTGCATAGGTATGCACCAGTATGTTCCACACAGCAATCTAATTTTGATAAATTCTAAATGAGAACCTCCAGTTTCACCAAAAAGCACATTATCTTTTAGTTTCAACAGTGAGTGTAGTGTCTGGCAGTAAACACCTTGGGTAGAGAGCAAGTTAGTCAGGTCAATGGCTTATCTTGCAAAAAAGTAAAAATGAAAATTACTTTCAGGTATAGTTTTCATGAAGAACCTGAATTGCAGTTTGCTGAAGGCTGAGCTCACACTCTGTATAAAGTGTAGGTACTTGCTGTTTGTATTCGCCTCTCTAAGTATCATAATTGCGGATCAGAAACTGGACAGTGTAGACTTCCCTTTAATCTGATCCTGATTTTTAGATGTAAAAGCGTATTTTATGGTTTTATCATGTTCATCTTACAACTTCAGTGGTACCCACCACATGCCTAGACATGGGAAGTGGTACCCAGCAAATGAGATCTGGCTGGTACCACTAGGCCCAAAGATTTGGGAAATGAGCAGGAGGAGGGGTACCTGGCTAGCCAGGGGCTTCCTTTCTTTTGCCAGGATTTAAGCCACCTCCACTCTGCTGTCTGCCAATTAAACAATAAAACTAGGGATATTTTTGATGGACAAGAGATGCAACCTACAGAAGAATGAGTGTTGCCATCTTAAACAGCACATACAGTCATGAAAAGTTATGTCAAATTTGGTTTTTAGAAAGCGACATTGACTCATCTGCTGCCTCAGTTCACCTTGATGAAATAAGACAAACGTATCCTTGAGCAGTCATGGGGCTTAGCTGATTTTTGTTATATTCTCCAAAGCCAGCAGTCACATGAAACACTGCTGCACTTTTCTTACTCATATCCGTTAGAAATCAGCTCCAATTGCATCTCCATAGTCTGACTTCTGCTCTGTCTCTTTTGCCCCTGTGAAAACTCTTCACATTGAATGGCTGAAAAAGCTAACAAGTAAATGATAAAGGATAAGTTATTAAACATACGTGAAACAAAACTCTTGTCCATGTTTTTGATCTTAAACCCTAACCTTCAATGCACATTTTTTGTCTTTAATTTCCAGCTCTCAGTGTGTTCCACCTACTTTAGGCCTGGATGCAAATAAAGGAAATTTAGTCTCCAGTTTTTACAAGACAGCCAAAGGAGTTTGTACATAAAGGTTAGCTTATGAGGTCTTGTCAACAAGGACTACAATCTTTGCACACCTGGTTAACTTCTAGGCTCTAGTTGTACAAAACTATGGTTCACTGTTTAACTGGAACAACCAATATGCAGAAGAGAGCTGAGGAAAAGGGTACTTAGTGCAAACATAATACAACAATATCCTATATTTTGTTTACATTTACTCTAATCATGGTCACCATGTTCTGGACAACTAGCAATGCAAATATTTCTACCTAAGGACTACTAAAATTCATGGATTGAAAGACAAGTTGCTTCCTTCAAACAACAATAATCTAATTCTTAAAAAAAAAAAAAAAAAAAGACAAAAGACAAAAAGAGTGAGATATACAAAATTGTCTTGGGGGGCAGATATGAATATATTTCATCTTTCAAGGTATACATCTTTTCTTATCACTAACATGATATTGGCATCAATTAACGCTTTTAAATCACAGAATTATAGAATGGCCTGGGTTGGAAGGGACCTTAGAGATCATCTAGTTCCAACCTCCCTGCCATGGGCAGGGACACCTCCCAATAGACCAGGTTGTTCAGAGTCCCATCCAGCCTGGCCTTGAACACCTCCAGGCATGGGGCACTCACAGCTGTTCCAAGGACTCACCATCTTCACAGTAATATTTTTTTTCTTAACATCTAATCTAAACCTACTCTGAGTTTGAATCCATTCCCCACTGTTCTGCCACTACATGCTCTTGTAAAGAGTCTCTCCTCACCTTTTGCATGGGCTCCCTTCAGGTACTGGAAGGCCCCAATGAGATACACACAGAGACTTCTATTTTCNAATGAGATACACCCAGAGCCTTCTCTTTTCCAGGCTGAACAATCCCAGTTCTTTCAGCCTTTCTTCACAGGAGAGGGGCAGAATCTCCTCCCTGGCCCTGCTGGCCATGCTGCTTTGGATGCAGCCTGGGCCACATTTGGCTTTCTGGGCTGTGAGAGCATGTGGGAAGAGATGGGATGGAGCTGAGCTATGGGCTGTGGGACATGCCTGCAGGAGCACATGGCAGCACAAAGGAGTACATGGCAGCACAGAGAGGTTTGTCTCTGCTGGACCCTGGGGGGAGGAGGTGTCAGGCAGCAGTCCCCTACAGAGAGAAGCCTCCCGGAAGATGACAGATGGGTGAACAGTGTGGGATCACCCCATAGAAGGACATTCAGAAAGTGTGCTGCTGACGTAGCAACATGGGATAGGTCGTATAGTGAGAATTACCATGTAAGGACATAGTGTGCCTTGGAAAAGGGTATAAAACCAGCTCATTTCTTTGAACAAACAATTCAGATTCCCTGCCAGTCTGGATCTGTGTCTCAGTTGCTAGAAGATCACATGGCCAAATCAACCTCTCATCCATCAGCACCCCCAAGTCCTTCTCTGCAGGGCTGTTCCCAATCTGCTCATCCACAGCCTGTGTTAATATCAACACATCCCTGACCCAGCTTCAGCACCTTAATATCTTCAAATGTTTCGTCTTTTTCCCGTTTACAAATTGAGCCTGGTTAATCACAACAGACAACGTGAGACAGAGGGAAGAGATTTCTTTCCCTATGAAGGCAAGCCATTAATTTCTTTAGAAACAATTTGTCAACCCTTGATCACTTACTGGAAAGCACTGATTCAATTAGCCATAAAGACTTTTTCAAGGAAAACACACCTCGTTCAATGAGAACTGAACCTAGAAAAGGATGCAAATACTGAAATTTGGCCCAGTGTTTGTACAGGGATATCTCATAATCGGGTATTATTGAGACTTTGCTAACCTGTCTGTAAACATAAATGTTACATTTCTTTTTTGTTTAGGTTTTTTGTAGTTATCATGCTTTTGTATTATATTAATATACTTTGATGATATACAGTGAGAGCTTTTTTCATGCAATAAAGAATAAACTACAGATATACAGGAAATCTGCAAAATATGGGAAGAGGCAATAAAATCCCTAACTGCTTAAAGTGGCAACACCTGCTAAACAAAAAGTTTGTATGATTGAGCTACAGAGCCTAATTCAATTAACCTGTCAGTGAGATTGCCTCCTGTCAGCTACCTCTGGCAAATCAATGAATGAATCTATATGCAAATAAATAGTAAGGTAACTACCATTATTGCATTGTTCAGTAAATGCAGAGAAATGAAAATTGACACAGAACAGAAAGTTTAGAGGTCACTGTGGCAAATATAGCAATCATGTAAATGGTGTTGGTAGCTGGTCAAAGGAGCATACAAAAAAACATAACTTCTGTTGATTTGGCAGTAAGTGTAAACTGGAAAAGTAAACTGTGTCCCAGTACTTTACCAAATTGCGAGCATCAAGTTACAGCCCTGGCATAACCTGGAATAGTTTCCACTGAAATTAATAACAGTTGTCCCTGTTTAATTTGCATGTAAAATTGGTCTGCAGAAAAGATCAGACAGCCACATCCAGCAAAGGTTGTTCTCATGTTTGCTGCTACTACTCAGCAGGGCTGTTCCCAGTCCACCACAGAAGGCCACTAAGTTGGTCAGGCAGGACTTACTCTTGGTGAAGCTGTGCTGGCTGTCCCGAATCACCTCCGTGTCCTCCATGTCTTAGCAGAGCTTCTAGGAGGAGCTGTTCCATGATCTTCCCAGGCACAGAGGTGAAGCTCACAGGTCCTCCTTTCTACCCTTTTTAAAAATGGGTACAAATTTTCCTTTTTTCCAGTCATCAGGAACTGTGATGCCACGACTTTTTTACCTGACTGCCATGACTTTTCAGACAACATGGAGACTGGCTTGGCAGCTACATCAGCCAGTTTCCCCAGGACTCTGGGATGCACCTCATAGGCAGACTTACATACATTCAGGTTCCTCGGGTGGTCATGAACCTGAGCTTTACGTACAGTAGGAGGGAATTTTCTTCCCCAGTCCCTGCCTTGCAGTCCATCCACCCAAGAGGTGTGGGAAGAGAAGCTGCCATTGAAGACTGAAGCAAAAAAAGTTGTTGAGCACCTCAGCCTTCTCCCTGTCTGCTGTTACCAGTTTGCCAGCCTTGCTCATGGGGGAGGGAGGTGGACTGTTCTGACCTTCCGTTTCCACCCGACACACCTTCTAGTTATTTTCTGCATCCCTTGCCTAGTTCAGCTCCAGCTGTGCCTTGGCCTTCTTGACCCCACCCCTACACAACCAGGCAGTATTCCTACACTCTTCCAAGGACACCTGTTCCTGCTTCCACTGCCTGTGCATTTCCTTCTTTCCTCTCAGTTTGACAGCAGGTGTCAACTCAGCCATGCTGGTCTCTTGCCTTTCTTTTCTGATTTCCTACATCTAGGCATCAAGAGCTCCTGCACTCCCTGNTAATTTCTTTAGAAACAATTTGTCAACCCTTGATCACTTACTGGAAAGCACTGATTCAATTAGCCATAAAGACTTTTTCAAGGAAAACACACCTCGTTCAATGAGAACTGAACCTAGAAAAGGATGCAAATACTGAAATTTGGCCCAGTGTTTGTACAGGGATATCTCATAATCGGGTATTAT
Organism: Aleadryas rufinucha; assembly: GCA_013397815.1. Classification (NCBI taxonomy): domain Eukaryota; kingdom Metazoa; phylum Chordata; class Aves; order Passeriformes; genus Aleadryas; species Aleadryas rufinucha. The sequence continues at coordinate 95,750 of VZTH01017871.1, read as the reverse complement.
TGAGACTTTGCTAACCTGTCTGTAAACATAAATGTTACATTTCTTTTTTGTTTAGGTTTTTTGTAGTTATCATGCTTTTGTATTATATTAATATACTTTGATGATATACAGTGAGAGCTTTTTTCATGCAATAAAGAATAAACTACAGATATACAGGAAATCTGCAAAATATGGGAAGAGGCAATAAAATCCCTAACTGCTTAAAGTGGCAACACCTGCTAAACAAAAAGTTTGTATGATTGAGCTACAGAGCCTAATTCAATTAACCTGTCAGTGAGATTGCCTCCTGTCAGCTACCTCTGGCAAATCAATGAATGAATCTATATGCAAATAAATAGTAAGGTAACTACCATTATTGCATTGTTCAGTAAATGCAGAGAAATGAAAATTGACACAGAACAGAAAGTTTAGAGGTCACTGTGGCAAATATAGCAATCATGTAAATGGTGTTGGTAGCTGGTCAAAGGGGCATACAAAAAAACATAACTTCTGTTGATTTGGCAGTAAGTGTAAACTGGAAAAGTAAACTGTGTCCCAGTACTTTACCAAATTGCGAGCATCAAGTTACAGCCCTGGCATAACCTGGAATAGTTTCCACTGAAATTAATAACAGTTGTCCCTGTTTAATTTGCATGTAAAATTGGTCTGCAGAAAAGATCAGACAGCCACATCCAGCAAAGGTTGTTCTCATGTTTGCTGCTACTACTCAGCAGGGCTGTTCCCAGTCCACCACAGAAGGCCACTAAGTTGGTCAGGCAGGACTTACTCTTGGTGAAGCTGTGCTGGCTGTCCCGAATCACCTCCGTGTCCTCCATGTCTTAGCAGAGCTTCTAGGAGGAGCTGTTCCATGATCTTCCCAGGCACAGAGGTGAAGCTCACAGGTCCTCCTTTCTACCCTTTTTAAAAATGGGTACAAATTTTCCTTTTTTCCAGTCATCAGGAACTGTGATGCCACGACTTTTTTACCTGACTGCCATGACTTTTCAGACAACATGGAGACTGGCTTTGGCGGTACNCTACATCAGCCAGTTTCCCCAGGACTCTGGGATGCACCTCATAGGCAGACTTACATACATTCAGGTTCCTCGGGTGGTCATGAACCTGAGCTTTACGTACAGTAGGAGGGAATTTTCTTCCCCAGTCCCTGCCTTGCAGTCCATCCACCCAAGAGGTGTGGGAAGAGAAGCTGCCATTGAAGACTGAAGCAAAAAAAGTTGTTGAGCACCTCAGCCTTCTCCCTGTCTGCTGTTACCAGTTTGCCAGCCTTGCTCATGGGGGAGGGAGGTGGACTGTTCTGACCTTCCGTTTCCACCCGACACACCTTCTAGTTATTTTCTGCATCCCTTGCCTAGTTCAGCTCCAGCTGTGCCTTGGCCTTCTTGACCCCACCCCTACACAACCAGGCAGTATTCCTACACTCTTCCAAGGACACCTGTTCCTGCTTCCACTGCCTGTGCATTTCCTTCTTTCCTCTCAGTTTGACAGCAGGTGTCAACTCAGCCATGCTGGTCTCTTGCCTTTCTTTTCTGATTTCCTACATCTAGGCATCAAGAGCTCCTGCACTCCCTGGAAATGATTCTTAAAGATCTACCATCTCTGTTGTGCTCCCTTGTCCCTGAGGGCTATTGACTAATTCCTTGAACAGCTGCAAGTTTGTGCAGGGTGTTGTGTCTTCATCACCACCCACATGGAAAAGCAGTAATGGATAATAGTCTGAGGGCTGTACGAGGCTAGGAAGTTTCCCGGTGATGTTTCCTAGAATCCTAGTTGTATACTACCAAACATCACCTGCTTCTTCAAGTGTTTTATCAAAACAATTGAAGTTGAAGCATCTCAGGAGACCTAGTGCTGAAATTTTTGCCTGAATAACATCCTCTGTCTGAAAGTAAAGCGCTCAATTGTCTAAAATGGAATATCATATTACTTTTCAGGGAGGCTTTTTGCTGGCAGTATTTAGAAAAAGTAGATCAACATATACTCTAATTATATTTAGCATAACAACCTTATTTAAAATGTAAATGGTTATAGTTTTTCTTTAATGTTACTTGTAATAAATCTACACTGCATTAATTCCCCAAGTAAGGGTGCATTATTTAGTGCATAAATTAAAAAAAAACAAACGGTCTTTAAAAAATGTTTGCTCTTTACAACTAATGGTAAATACAGGTACAGAACAAATTTACAAAACAGGAAGGGTTTTTTCTAGCTTAGTTAGAAGGGAGTATTTTTATTTTGGTGATTTCAAAATTTCTTGAAAATTTTTTACTTGTTTTTCCTCTTTTAAAGAAATGACATCAAAGACCTGAGACCAGACAGACTTTGTCATGCAATGGAACCTTTCCTCTCCATAGGCATTTAGCAGGTATCATTGATAGTGAATTCAGTATATTTGGTTGCACGCAATGCTCTACTCCTTAGGTAATTGCAGTGGGGATGCATGGTTTTAAACATCTCTTAAGGCAAAACCTCCATAAAAGAGGAGTCATAGAAAATTTTGGCTCCTTCCTCAAAACCTTGAGAAAGAGCATTACTAAGGAACAAAAGCTGTCATACAATAAAAATGTGCCCTATTCTCTGGTTTCAGGACAGCACTTAATCACTTTTTTAAGCTTCTCAAAATAGGCATTTTGCTACAATGAACTGTGCTTATTCTGATCCTTATATGGGAGGGTTTTGCAAATTTGTGAGACTGCAGATTCCCTTGAGAATGCCAATGCATTTTTCTGAGGTTGAATTCTACCCCAAGAGTTTACCCCAATGAGGGGTAAACTCATTTTAAGATGATCAGTAGTACCCCTTCTCCCAGGAGGAAGCTGCCGATGTTAGACCACCCTTCATTTTACAGAGCCCATGGGACTCAATTTCACAACTCCTTCAAATTTCACACACAATCCAAGCACTTCTGATGTTTCTCTCACCCCCCATCATAACTCATCAAGACAGGTTATCCACAAAATTCATGAAGAAATTTTTCCTAACAATGTGAACAAGCAGGGAACTGAGTCAAGCTCGTGTTTGCACAGTCCCATGGATGACTTCCTGTCCCATGTGTGACCTTCTTTTTCTCATACTGTTACTAACACAGCATCTCACAAGGTAGTAGAGAGGTGAAGTAGAATATTAAAATTCCATTTGGATTAGACCAAAATTACAATATTATAAAGTATCCTTTTAACACCTATAATGTGGAAAAATCATAGTGTTCGTGATACATATCTCCTATCACTTACTGATACCATAAAAACTATAGCTGGCACCTACAGGTATGTCAGGTTTTGGTGTGAAACATCTTGCTATCAAGGGTAGTATTGGACAGAATGAGACAAAAAAATGTATGTGTTTGTGTGTGTGTTAGAATATACAAACTACACATATGAAAATAAGAGAAAAATCAGACTGTTCCTCCTCTTCATTTTGCCTTTTTCGTTTTCATTCCAGATTTCTAGGAACACAATGGGCAAACTGCATCTATGTTAGTTAAAAAAAAAAAAAAAAAAAAAAANTCCAAATTTTTAGGAAAAAAATGGGAAAAATCCAATTATTTTAGTAAAAAAAAAAAAAAAAAAAAAGAAAAAAAGAAAGGAAAAAAAGGAAAAAAGAAAGAAGAAAAAAAATATTTCCCCATGAGTTACCCCACTTACAACAGTCTACCAAAAGCACGAGGGGCACTTACTCTCTTTCCCCATCAGAATTTCTGGTGCAGAAAAATTGACACTCACAGGCACATCAACTGCACATCCCTTACTCTTACCATCCCTCCACTGCTTTGGGGATGTATCTGTCACTACAGCACAATATTTATTTATTATTATGTTTGCTTATGTTTTTATATTTAATCTGATTTGTTTAATGCTTCTCCTTTGTTGTTTCCTCATCCCTATGCATATATTCAACACTACAGTTCAGTCAATCTGAAAGCAAAAAGCACCGGAAATATTATATTTCAGATATTTCACAAAAGTTTGAACATATTCAGGTTGAGTTGCCACCAAAATACAGAACACATTTTTGATGTAAAAACATTTGGCTGACTAGTGGCATTTAGTTCATAGTTTGTTCTTTAATTCCTATTGTGCTCATTTATTAATGTTTACATCTTCCTGTAATGAACACTGTCCCTTAATTTCTGGGAATGAAAGCAGGATAACTTGAGGAAAACAGTGTCACAGATTTCTCAGTCCATTGTTTCTCTCCAAATAAAAGGGGCCTTCTTAGACTGGAGGAGAGATACAGTCTACACACGATGAATAGCATTTGCTTGTTTTCTCATTTCGCACATGCAAAGCCAAGATCTTTATCTTCAAAAATCAAAAAGACCTGGAAGAATGGGTATTTCCTTGGACAAACCTATGACCAGAAAAAAAAGACAGGAATGTTTTGCAGAACAGAAAATAAAGAAACAAGGCAATGCATTTCGTTTTAAAGAGCTTTTTCCCAACACTACGCTGCCTGAAATGCTAGAAGGTCTTTGTGATACTAGCTGGAACTGCTGTGAGGTAATTATATGTAGTTACATAAAGCAGCCTAATGCTAGGCCAGCAAATTGTCTAAAAGAAGGGAGTGTATTCCTTGTTAAATGTTTTGTCATGATGACCATGCCCTTTATTTATCTCTAACACAACATGCTTATTCTGCCCCATCCACTGTTTTTACCCTGCAAATTTATGAGGCTCTATTAATCTTCTGCCCTGCTGACTCTCTCTGTTGCAAAGTGTCAGCAGACTTTTGTACCTTGCTAATGTACAAAGTGCTTCTTATGAGTAATATCAGCATTTTGCCTTTTAATTGCACATATAATTTTTAGGTCTTACAGCTAATAAGGGAATTGAGACCACGGTTCATCATTGTCTCGAATGGTACTCCAGGGGTGTAGGGACTGTAGAAGCTCAGACAAGAATATACTTGTCCTCATTCCAAGCAATAGTTTCTCTCATTACAGCAGCTCCATTCACACCAGTACAGTTACAGGTTTGCCAGCACTTCCATCACGAGCCCAGCTTTTTGGGGTTTCCAAATTGTTGTAAAAATTTATAAAACATAAAATACATCGTATCAGCTTAGCTTATTTTTTTCATTATGATGATGCTTTATTTTTTCCAATGTACTATTATTGCTTTTGCTGTTCTTGTTATTGTTGTTATTGGTGGTATTATTATTATCATCATTATTATTATTATTATTATTATAAATTTCTATAGAAGTTGATTTTAGTGTTTTAAATACCTCATTACTTGTGGAGGAGAAAATGTTGTTTTGCAATCCTGCTGAAGACTGGCATTCCTCATATTTGAATTAAGTCATAAGTTTGTTCTTAGCTGGTTCCATCTTTTCCATCCAAAACCAAATTATAAAAATTATAACATGGTGCTAATTTGGAACAATGAACAGTAATTTTATATTAACAGCCTTTAACAAGGAGTTTTCCCCTCATCTTGAAATTCACATTACTGAGGAGTATTCCTATTGTTGAGACAGCTGGGGGGAAAAATACAAATTTGTCTTCCTTTTCCCATGGAAGTCAAACACAGAGAAGAGCTCATGTATCATATAGTGGGGAGTTTGAAGAACACGTGCCAAATTGTGCAATTAAAAGCTTCTCTCATAAGCATGCAAAGCAATAAAAAGTAAACAGACTGACTATTGGAATATCATGCCAGGGGAGCTGCTTGTAAGCAAATGACAGTGTACTTAACTATTGGACATTACTTTATTGTGGAAAAGTCCACATAAGAATGAGAGGTCTGATATATTTTTCAGATCCTGCTAGGAATGGTGCAAATAGGTGTATTGCCCCCGTCAATAAACGCTGCTGGAAAAATGGTAACAACAGATGAGGAGAATGCTGAGGTATTCATCAAAATTTTTGCCTCAGTCTTCAATGGCAACCTTTCTTGGCACCTCTTGAGTAGATGAACAGCAGGATGGGAATGGGGGAAGCAAAGTCCTTCCCACTGTCCATGAAGGTCAGGTTCATGACCACCTGAGGAACCTGAATGTACATAAGTGTACGAGACCTGATGAGATGCATCCCACAGTCCTGAGGAAATTGGCTGATATAATTAGCAAGACCATCTCCATGATGTCTGAAAAGTCATGGCAGTCAGGTGAAATCTGTGGCAGTCAGGTGAAATTCCTGATGACTGGAAAAAGAGGAAACATTGTACCCATCTTTGAAAAGGTAGAAAGGAGGACTCTAGGAACCACCAGCTTGTCAGCCTCACTTCTGTGCCTGGAAGGATTGTGGAACAGGCTCCTCCTAGAAGCTCTGCTAAGGCACATGGAGAACAGGAAGATGATTTGAGACAGCCAGCAAGACTACACCAAGGGCAAGTCCTGCCTGACCAATTTATTGGCCTTCTGTGATAGAGTGACTCCATCAGTGGGCAAGGGAAGCACTACAGATGCCATCTACCTGGATTTCTGCAATGTCTTTGACACAGTCCCACACAACACACTTCTCTTCAATTTGGAGACATGGATTCGATGGGTGGACTGTTAAGTGGATAAGGAATTGGTTGGATAGTCAGATTCAGTGGTCAACAGCTCAGAGTCCCAATGGGCATCAGTGACAAGTGGTGTCCCTCCAGGTTCCATATTGGGACCGGTGTTATTTAATATCTTCACTAATGACATAGACGAAGGGTTTGAGGGCACCCTCAGCAAATTTGCAGATGACACCAAGCTGATTGGTGTCGTTGACACACCTAAAGCATGGGATGGCACCCAGAAGCACCTGGCTGAGTTCAAGAAGTGGGCCCATGAGAATCTCATGTGGTTCAAGAAGGCCAAGTGCAAGGTGCTGCACCTGGCTCTGGGGCAACCCCTGGTATCAACACAGACTGGGGGATGAGCAGATGGAGAGCAGCCCTGCTGAGGAGGACTTGGGGATGCTGGTGGATGAGAGGCTGGACACGACCCAGCCGTGTGCACTCACAGCCCAGAGAGTCAAACGTGTCCTGGGCTGCATCCAAAGCAGCGTGGCCAGCAGGGGCAGGGAGGGGATTCTGTCTCTCTGTTCCACTCTAGTGAGACCCCACCTGCAGTGCTGCATCCAGCTCTGGGGTCCTCAGCACAGGAAGGACATCCACCTGTTTGAGATGATCTTTACAGTCCCTTTCAACCCAGGCCATTCTATGATTCTATGATTCCATTCAAATTAAGAATTACTTTGGGTTCTGGGTCAAAATGCAGGGAGTGTGGGGAGGAAAAAGGGACTGTCACTATATGACCACCGATGATACTCTTCTATCAGAAGGTGAGATGCTTCTTCATGATCTCAGAAGGTTCACGCCATGCAGATCAGTTTCTTATTTCCCCTTCCCCTGTTCCTGCACACCCATAATATCTGGGTGAGGTAACACTTCAGAACATCTCATGTCTTCCCTCTGGTTTCCTCATTCTTGCTCCACAGTTTACCAACATTTGCACCATGTTGGCTATTCATCTGCAGGTTTTTAACATTTGGTTGTTCTATCATCTCCAGTTCCAGTACTGTTGTTATAGTGATGTATTATTCATGCAATCCAGGGCTCAATTTTCAAACTTGTAGACTTCATACTATATTACCATCATAAATATTGATTTCAAGGCACCCACAAGCGTTTTTAGTCCTTCACTGAAAACACAAAAAAGGGACATCTGTACTCCGTGGAGCATAAAATCAAAGGCTGTATGCACATGACACAACAGGATGCCAAGCTAGACATCCTGGATAGATGTCCAGGCACACAGTGGGCACTTGCAGATATGTACCAGGGCCTGCAAGCTGTGTAGCCACATTTCCACACATTTGGGAGCTTAGACTAATGAGTGTGACCTCTTAATGAGTTTGGACACTTCACTGCATTGATACATCCACACTGCTTCGTCTTCTGGAGTCAGTTCACTGAATGGTGGTGGCATGTTGACAGATGGCTTTAAGTGACAGGTCAGATTATGATAACACCAAAAAAAGGACAGGAACAAAGGCCATAGTTTACATATTCCTGGCATTTATTTTGAGCATTCAAGTGGTTTTGTTCTTATGAAAGCTGTCTTTTAGTTCATTTGTGGGAAAAAGATTGTGAGATGAGCAGTAAAACCTGCATTACTGAATGCAAAGTGAGAAAGGCAAGGAGGTTTCGGACAGGCTCTGTGTGAATGTTCACAAACTTCCTCATTAACTGTATCCTCACTCTGGCTTCCTGACTCCTTGTTTACTTTGGTGGAAAAGATTACCCCAGTTTCAATTGAACAGAGCCTTGTTGTTAACACTGTTACCATGGTTCTGAGGGAAAGATCCCAATTATACTCCTACCAGCCAGGTTTCTCAGCTGAGTTAAGAAAGATATTGCCACTATATAATCAATGACACCTGTAGGATCTGGAAATCCACTGTAATACAGTCTTAAGGGAAGTATTTGTGTGTGTATAAATATACACATATATAAATAAGTCCTTTATAAAAAGGATGAAGAATAAATACCTTTTAAAAGATCCACATACTAGAGAGAAGCAAGGTTCACTATAAAGGCCCTCAGTCCATCTTGGCATTACAGTAAATCCACAATCCTTTCTCCAATACTCTCAACATCTCCAGAACTGCATGACAGAATTTCAAGCCTTACACTTGCCATCATCCTGTCTCTGTGCTACTGAATTTAGAGTGCTGTAACATTCCTGTGTACAGTTCCTACTAACACAGCTACTACTTATAACAGGAATAAATCTATAAATTTTCATTTGGTAGATTTTGATGAAAATTAGATACCAGAGGGGCTTCTAAAAATATTTTTAGGCAAAAAAATCCCAAACAACTGTCTTAAAGATGTTCCTAATTGTTCACAGTATAAAATGCTGAGGAAATATAGACATTCTCATTAGTGTCTCTAAAAAGGTTACCCAAATGTTCAGCAGTTAATTTTCTTACATTTAAATTGCCTTTATCATTTCACTCTTTTATTAATTTTTTGTTAAACAGCTTGAAATAATTTTTTTCTTACCTATCACAAAAATGCATTTCCTTCTATTTTTCTACGGTATCTCTTCTCAAAGAAGAGCAATATTGCAAAAGAAAGTCTTAACCTTAACTTACTTTTCTGGTTAAAATTAAAATTGCTTCTAAACTTCTGAGGCTTATATTACTTCTGTTCTTGAAATGTTTATGAAAAAAATGTTTAATTCTTTCCTCCACTGATGGCATGAACTTGACTTCTTTATTTCTTTTTTTGGCTCCTCTTTTTAAACTAGCAGTAAGTACTGCACATAGCAGATTATCAAATGCTCTTAAAACAAAGCTAGACTATATTAATTAATGTTGTATGTGCACTTGAAGTGGGTAATATAGTTCATCCTCTGGCACTCAGCTCATTAATTTCAAAATGTATGTTACTAAACCTCTTATCTTGGTTTTATCTAATTAAATTATTAAGATGAAACTTAATAAATTCAGAGGTTTTTAAATGTCATTCAAGGCACAGCTACAATTAAGAGATCAAATATTCATAGTTTTAGAAGACTCAACCCAGCAAGACCACTTTTGTGTATGATCAATTTTGCGCTGATTTTTTTCCAAGCTGAACTGTCTTTATTTCAATAATATTATGATTTGCAAAGATAGACAGGAAATTAGTACACACCACTCTGAGCAGATAGGTTAATTGAGGTTCAGTCTGGTATTGATATGTACATATTATAAACCACATGGAATCACAGAGTAACCTGGAATCACTACTTTGCAGTCAGTCAAAATAACAAGTACCAGGCACAGAATCACAGACATTCATATTGGAAGAGACTTCAGATGCTTTTTATTCCAAACTCCTGCTCAAAGCAGAAGCAGCTCCAAGGTCACACCAAGTTGCTCAGGGTTATGTCCAGTCAGGTCTTGAGAACCTCCAAGGACAAAGATATCATAACCTCTCTGGGAGATCTGCTCCACTGCCCCACTGTCCTCAAGGAAAACAAGGATTTATATGAAGTCTGACCTGCTCTTTTCCTTCAGCTTACACCCATTGTATTTTGTCCTTTTATCATGCAACATCATGAAGAGCTTTGCTCTGTCTTCTTCATGGCATTCTTGTAAGTTTTGGAAGTCAGCACACAGCAATTAGCTGCTCTATCTGTCAGAGCTCCCTTCCCTGACTCACCTGGAACTGGAAAGGTTTTTCACCGGGTTCAACCAGGGCTACAGCCTGTGCTTCTGACTGAACACAGAAGAGCTATGAAGCTTTAAAAGGTAGCTGCCATGGATGTACAGTAGAGACTGACTTGGTGTCAGACCTAAGGTGCAGTGGTGGAAGGATGAGGAAAGATAAGTTCTGGGGCCACATTATCATTATTTTGGCACATATCAAGTCAGAAAATATGGTTACGCCAAATGTGACATAGTCTAACAGAGTTGGTCATGCACATCTGGACCTGAAAACCCCACAGAGACAGCCACAGCTCATGCCACCTACACAGTGATTATTATTCATTGACAATATTGGCAACTACAGTTGGCTTGATCTTTTTCTCTGACACCTGAAACTGGCACATAACAGTCTGTAGAGTTAAGTTAGGTAGCCTCATGGCTTCATGTAGGTTAGGCAGCCGCACCTACAGAGGCTATTTAGAAATAACTGTAAGTCATGTTATGTGGGTACATCCCATATGTTTGTTAGCACAATTTTAGAGAAAAAGGTCTCTACACAAAATAAAGCTTCAGGCTACTGTACAAGAGAAGTAGCACCAAGGAGCACATGCACATCACAAGAGAGGGGATGTAGCTTCACTCCCATTTTAGCAAGGTAAGTCAGTCCATTCATGATACTGGGCAGAGCATTGCCTCTGCTGAGCTATGCAGGATTGGCCACATGTTAAACTGTTGGTTCAGGATTGGAACATAGTATTAATTTAGGTGAATTGAAGGCATCTTATCTATCTGCCAGATCTATGCATGCACATCTAGAAGGAAGTACGGCTGCTCTCACAGGAATGACAGTTTTCATTTAGCAACAAGAATATAATAATGTATTGTCTGAATTAAAAAAAAAAAAATAATTCTTTGAGGCAGCCAAGATGTCTGTCCTGCTTTGTCTACTTTTGTCTTTTGAGGATGCTTAGGTAAACACCCACAATCTTCCTAAGGACAGACCAGCTCAGTGAGTAAGGTTTGTATGCTATAAAAGACTCCTTGTCTATATTCATTTTAGATTGTACCTACAGAGGATTTATAGAAACAATACCTAGGTGGCACTGAGGAAGCTATCAGTGCTATTTACAGACAATTTAAAGGAATAAACTTGCAGTTACGCCTGTGTTTGCTCTCCCTTGTGGTCTCCCTGCAACGCTTTCTAATCCTATTGTGACTTGATTGTTTCACAGCAAAGTGCTCCACAGAGGCCAGTAATTGGCACACAGGTTCAAATTAGATTGCTGTGTGTTTAGGAAAGCAGGGGTCATTTCCCATCAGCACCACTCATTAAGAAGCAGAGTACTAAGTTTTCTGTTACAAAAAAATACTCAAACGTGCGTGTGTTTGTGAGGGAGGTTTTTATGTATAACCTAGAGCACAATCAGTCTGTGATGAACAATATGCAAAACAACTTTGGTAAAGGAATATATTAACTATACACTCAATAACAATTTTCTTAATGCTGCATCTGTCTCCCTGTTGTACACAAATTCCTTTTCACATTGTAAATATGAAGTTAAAGTGGGTGAATTCAGAAGCAGGCTTGGAGGCAGCTGGAAAGTTGGCCTTTTATGGCCCTGGCTCTTGTGAATTTTAATCAGGTTCCCAGCGTTAATTGCACATCAGCCAAGTTTCAGTTCTGGCATACTCGAGGCCCCAGCCAGCTCCTGCACTTGCTGTGGGGAGGAAAGAGAAGCCGGGGTTCAGAAATGAGTCTGTTGGGCCCCAAATTAACTGAAAGAAGAGAGATAACATCAGTGTGCACCAGAAAGGAGGATAAAGGGCAGGTTGAACTAAGAAAAAAATAAATAATTTAAAATGTCAACATGAGCAAACACTCTATGCAACAAACTTAACTGATCATGGCAACAAACAACTAATCATCTAATAAAGTTTAAACAGAGGAGAGGCATTTGTGTAATTCTTGACTCACCTGAGATACCCTGGGCACCTGACTTTCTTGAAATGCTGAGTAGCGTCCTTTCCTCTAGGATGACTAAGGGAGGTGTCTGTCTATGACCTACCTGTGGCTACTTCAGTACCAGAAAGTATGCACTGCTACACTCATACCTCTGGGAAAATCTCACTTGCTAGGCTTCCATCAACCATTTTTAAATCACTGTGGTTTAGCACCTGTTTTGCACAATAGCCTGGTGGTTAGAGGTCTCCTGCCAGAAAGAGGACACCCAGTGTGCAGTTGCAGGCAGCTGCAATCCTATACTGCCCTGCTGCAGAGGAATCCTGTGGGAAGAGAGTGACATTGTATTTCTAGGGAGCATATTTTCTGCTCCTCAATGAACTGTGGCCAGTGGAGAGGGAAGGTCACTGCATGGAAATGGCAAGAAGGCAGAAGGAAAACAAGTGGATGAGTATGTGGGGCTTGTTGGCAGCACATTCACCTGAGACTGAGCAGACAGGAAGTGTTGGTCCACGCCCTGAGGAATGGGAAGCTTTTCACATGATGCCTTGCAATTAACCCCTCGAGGACTCCCCATCCTGCCTGGTCACTTAATTTCATGTACCTGTGTCAAGTTTCAAATCTCAGTTTCACAGAAGTGTGGTGCAGGAGACGGATGGTGTCTGGAATCTGTGCCTCGTACTGTTGCCTGCTCCATCTCTAGTGGATCTTCATCTAATGGATCCACATCAGCATCTTCATGAACACTTCCTCCATTCACTGGGTTCAGTGCTGATATGCTGAAGTCAGCCTTGCAAATTCTGCTCCTAGGGTGCCATCCAGGAAGTGACCCTGTGCTTAAACTGCTCCGTTATTCCCCTCATGAATCTATTATGTAAAATGTTTCTTGAACCCTTCAATGAGTCATCCTCCCCAATGATGGTGGGGAAAGAATCTCATGAGAAAGGCCAAAATGGACCAACCCACGATCTATATCCTGGGGCTACATCCTCTATCTTGTGGACAGCACATTTTTGGACTCCACTAGTGTCCAAAAATGGATGCCTGAGAAAGGTTGTAGAGACAAAGTGTAAGAACACACAGGGTCTTTTCCCTAAACTTCTAATCTACAACTGCTTCCAGCTATGAGCCTTCCTGAAACAGCCTAGGATTGTACATCTCTAGTAAGCATCAGTTTAGTACTTTTTCAAAGTATTTTTCCAATGTCCTTTGAACCTTTGCAAACTCTTTTCTTTCCAGGAAAACTCTTATTCTGCTGAAAAAAAATACATTGAGATTGTTAAGTAAACTAACTCATATTTCCTTTTCCCTCTCCTCTCACCAGAAAGATGCATTTTTCACGCATCAGAATGGAAAAAAATCTGCTGCGTATGTGAAACACAGATAGCACTCTTCACTTTTACTTGCTCCCTCTGACGTGAGCCTTAAAGGTACACTATAATGATGCAACCTGTCAGAGAGCGGTATCAATTCTAGGATGATGATACAAAACAAACAAAAAATTATACCTATCTGTGGAGTTTTGCTGTGTAAATGAAGTAAAATTTCAGTCAGTTCTGGCATTTCTCTTTCCCCCTCCCTAGTCGCCATCAACCCGTGTTGTGCATTATGATTTTTTTGTCTGCATTATGTTTTATATCCAGCATGGCAAGTCACAGGTTTGCAGAGACCCCTTATCTGTATACTGGGGACTGGATTCCTCTGTCTTCTCATCACATGCCTATTGAAATGTTGTGAAATCCACAGTCATCTCTGGATTGAAAATGTGCTAGCATGTAAAACATTAAACAGGAATACAGTTTTTACTTCAGTTCTGCTGAGATTTGCCTTTGTCTCCCTAGGCTTTTACCGCCTATTCACTAACATGCTGAGAATACATCTTTTTTTCTTGGTATGGCAACAGAAACACTGTTGCTCTCTGAAATCTCATTCATTGTCATATGACTTTCACAACTATAAACATGTGGGAAAAAACCCCTGCTTGTCTGCTTTCTTCCTAGAGAAGACAAACCGTGAGAAACCAGCATGATATATTCAGAAATATACACTTGCATGTGGTGCCACACCAGAATGAAAGGCACAGATGCCTTTAAAGAAACTGGGGGGAGGTGGGGAAAGACAGAAGGAAGAAGTGAACACAATGGAAATTTGAAAATTTATAGAAATAAATGGCTTTGTAAGGTTTTATTTCTTGACACGAATCATAAGAACAGGAGAATTGCAGCATCTACTGGATCAAAATCCCACTTAGTCCAGTATCTTGCTTCCAAAGATGGCCAGTAGCGGTGATCTAAGAATTTATAACCATGTTATAACAGGATCACCAGCTGACAGAACTTCTCCAGAACAATCTCCCTGTCACCATTGATTTCCTGAATGGAGTTCTATCTGATGGTCCAGGGAAGATTTTTCTTCCATTTTTTCATGCATTTTTTAAAAAAATTACATTTAAAGCATATAGAACATTCACTGGCTCAGCTCTACAGCTATCAAGCATCCCTTTTCTCTCTTTCCAACCTACAATTTGCTAGTAAGAAAATAACAGTGCACATTGTTCTATCTGGCAAACAAAAACCTTCTGCTTCACTTACGTCCCATGTCAGGAAACTGAAGGACTGACCCCTGACTGACAGTTTCAATCTTTCCAGGTGTAGCAATATTGACAACAGAGTCCATGTTGCAAAGCCCTTTTCTAAAAGATGTGCTTTCATTGGCTTAACAGTACCACAAGGTAGAATGAAACAATTTTGCATGTACAAACCTACAAACCTGTCCAAGCTATTCCTTTTCACACAGTTCAGGATAATCAGTTTTATTGAGACCATCACAATCAGTGAAACAATCACTAGTTGAACAGGTCAGAGAATCTGACCTTAAGTACAAGCCCTGCTGAGGCCATTGCATTTCCTCATATGCTTACACACATGGATTATGTTCAGAGTGAGGGAGCCTATAATATATAAACTCCTGTGGTGCGTATTGCTCAGGATTAACATTACTTTTCAATGGTTCAAAATATGATCTAAATTTTGTTAGTCCCCCTGTTACCTGTAAAGACTTTTTTCATATGCACTATTTCTAATTCATCTCCTCTCTTTTTAATTTATTCTAGAGATACCACAAAATCAAAACAATTCAAAAATCCACTAAAACATTTAAATACAATAATTTCACCTACAGAAAGGATGGTGTGTAACTATTAGAACAGTCTAACTTATGCCAAATGGCAGGTCAAAGAAAGTTCATTCCTAACAATGCAAATCACAAATCAGTGTCTCTGGAACAGCATATATGGAACAATGTCTGAAACATCAATAACAGTTTTTTCCCCTTATAATTATTATTAGCTTGGTAATAGTCATTAGTGACCTATCTCCTTCTGCTGATTTAGTAAAGTGCACCTAATAACAAGCAGGGGTCAAATGTACAAACCAAATGACACTGCGTTCCCTAGGTACATAGTGCAGTTTCTAACGATGTCATAAATGCCTCACAGTTTTTATGCCTCATGGACCAAAATTAAGCCTATTAGAGTAAAATATGCCAATTGAAAACATTACAAATCTTGCCTGGAATGTAAAACAAATCTTCATAAACAGTTCTAAAATAACAAACTACCTCTTGTGTTAGAAAAGCTGAATCTCTAAAATAGCTTTTATTTCAGCTCAATAATCAAGGTTTCAGAAATGTTGCATATTTATTATATAAATAGCGAGAAAGAGAGGAAGCATTATTGCATTATGGCCTCTTTTTTGCAAGAGGAATTAATTTTTTTTGCAAGGAATTAACTGTGACTTCGACAAAAATGCCTTTTTTTTTGAGAATCCATCCTTTTCCTAAGAAGGAGAAAGTATTGTCCTATAATTTTAGACTTTATATTAATATTTTAGCAGAGAAGAGATGACCTTCTCTTAGAGAAAGAGAGCTGGTTCACAGTTCAGGGAAAAAATAATAATGCTTATATCCATCTCCGAATTAAGGTAATCCATAAAATCAGCTAGTCCCTCACCTAACTGTGCTGGAACCCACTCAAGACATTGAGTTTAAAACTGTGGGATTATTCTTTGATGTCTAAAGCTTAGCAGCACAAAGCTGGTCTCCAAGCACTTACTCTCTATAAAGAAGCACAAATGTTTGGCCTTTGGGCTGTAAATATTGTGTCACCATTGATTTTTAACATATAAAGTGTATTTTCCTGAATGTCAAGTATTCTCAAAGTGTAGGGACTCCCATGAGCACAAAGTGTCAGGAATTAAAGACAGTTTAAAAACAGGAGCTACAAGCAAGGAAAGAAGAAAATAATAACAAGAAATGAGAGAAAGAAGAAGTGAAAGAATAACTAATATGAACTTGCCAAGTATTATCATTTATCTCCCAGATGAAAATGTCACTTGGTGAGCATATCCATGATACCATCAATAAACCTTTCTTACTACATAAGATGTTTTTCTTTAAGGGTTTGTGTATCCCATGCCCTAGAGAATTTTTTTCCTACCTGAATTATAGAGTTGATTTGAGGATCAGATATGCAAACAGTGAAAGTGTCAGTACTGGAATGGAAATGTGACTCTGAAAATTATAGCACTTCAGCGTTTGCTATTCTGTGATCTATCAGCTGTTTTGATGCTGCTTTGCCAAAGAGATGTCCTTGAGAAGTTGTTTCAGAGCAAGACCCTACCTTAGCTGGGGAGGACAGGCTAGAATCAAGTCACCCCATCCTCCTGGGACACACACAAGTTCTGCGTCACCTCCAGCAATGTCTGACTCCTACCATGAAGCACAGAGGGATGACTGGATGGGAACATAGCCTCCACCCTAAAACATCTGGGACAAACCCAGGCTGAAACAGCACCTTGATCACACAGCTAGGAAGAAAAGCTGAGAGGGATTCAGTGTACTGGACTCAATGTCTTTTACAGTGTAGCCTCAGGCAGCACAATTCTGTAGTGTCCTTTACACAGACTGGTGGTCAATCACCAGCCTGTCTAATAAGGAATAAAAAGAATGTTCTTTTTTGATGATTATTCAGAGCAGACCTTTCTCCATACCTTATTTCTATAGCCAGTGCAGACAGACAAGGTTCCTGACAGGGCAATGCAGAGTAGCTTGCGTCAGGTTTCTCCTTTGACTCTACACCTCTCCCACAAACTTGTGGGAATACTTCCCTAAGTCAGACCTCTGAATAGAAAATTCAGTTCAGACTGGAGGAGAGACACCATTTTTCCTCTCCTAGAAATATCTTCAAGCAATATTACAGCTGTACTGTAAAAGTTGCAGTGGCTAAATCTCTGTTTGCTTTATCTTTCCCTATCCCATGTGCCATGATCCATAATTATTTGAAGGATATTACACACCAGAATAAGAGATTTCTTTGAACTATTTTCTCATTTATTGTGTTTACTAGATGTTTCTTTTGGAAATTCAAAAGTAGTCTGTCATCCATCTCAATTTTACCTGCCTAAGAACAGTCAAGTTGCTGTCAGATATTGTCTCAGACATTTACATAAATATTGACTATTTAATGCAAAGCATTCTTTAAATATACAGGCACATATGCCAGCTCCTCTTAAGAAGGTTAATGAACTCTGAGATGTGAAACATTTAAGGAACATTAAAGGAATGTTTTTGATAAAGTCTACCTCTTGAGACTTCTTGAGGATTTCCATCTCCCAATGTTAAAACACTGATCTTGTCTCAGCAGCAGACATCCAGGGCCTGGAAAACCTGCCCTAGAGACCAAAGATACTCCTTTTATTTATTTTATCAAGGTGAAGCTTAAGAAGTTATTTGACAAGTATAAAAGTGCAAGCATAGGGAAAAGACTTCTGATAGCAGGTTCTTTACATGTAAACAAAACTGTAGCAGTTTCTCAGAGCTAGAGGTAAGTATATTCAGGAGTAAAAGCAGGATCTGGTCTATTCAAATAACTAAAATTCAGGAATTGCATGTATACTATTCCAGTGATCATATTTGAGATATCTAGCAAACTGATACTCCTAATGGAAGCTTATTCTTTCTGTTAACAACAACAACAACAACAAAAATTAAAAAAAAAAAATATCCAAGTTAGATATCAAATTGAAGTGTTTTCAAGTCTAAACAAAGACACTACATTTTAGGAACCATTTGGAGAATCCTTCAAATTTTCTGAGAAACACCTGGGGATTTTTGTTTGGTTTGGGTTGGGTTTTTTAGTATTTATGTAAGAATTTAATTAAGTCTGCTTTTTTAAACAACAAAAAATTTAAGGAAAAATTAGGTAGACAAGATTTCCCCCAAAACATTCATTGTTTTTAGTTGGATTACCTCCTAGATAACAGCTACAATTAACAGTTACATTAGACATTGGAAGAAAGAACTGAGGACTGTATTTAATGTCTAGAAGTGGCTCTAAGAGGCATAACTTCAGCTGTAGGGTGTGATGGAAGAATCCCAAGACAAACTTCCATGTCTGGTGGTGGTCAGGAGATAACACAAGATGCATCTTCATCTGGATGTAAAACATGAAGAAGAGCAAAGGAAGTGGTGATGTATCAGCAGAGACATGTAACTTGTCAAGTCACACAACACCAGCTTTTAGGTGCTACCAATAGATTTGAAACTACAATTTTAAGCTGTATTTGAAGAACTCACCTGGACCCATTTGCTTCTGAGATCCTCTTTCTATGTGTCTGACTCTGAAATGGAAACTAAATCCTCTCTGTTTTACAAACAACCACCTATAGTCACCATGATCTCCAAATAGAGCCGAAGTCTCCTCATAATGAGAACTCCTGCAGTTTTGGGTGGGGACTTTTCCTCTGGATTTTGCATGAGGGGTGGCTGCTGTCTAAATGCTCATATGTACTTGCGGCATACAACATCTGATTGGTACAGATGGTTTCAAAATAGGTACTGTGGATTAAACCGAGAGAAAACAAAGCCTACCAAATTGTCAAAAGCAGTTATTGTGGCTTTCAGCTGTCCTCTCACCCCAAGGGAGAATTGTCTTTTTAAAATAAATTTAAAAATTATGAGCAAAACCCACCAAAAAAAAAAAAAAAGAAAAAAAAAGAAAAAAAAAGCCTGGGGTCCAGTAAAGATTGCAAAGGTTACAGATATTTCTACACATTTCCAAAAGATTCTTTAACTTTATACCTCAGCAGTAAATTTGCCTTTCTCTCTCTGTCTCTTTCTCACCCACGTTGAAAGATGATACCAACAATTTAATGTACACTGGGAAATATGACAATGGTTCATGTTGTGCAGGAATAGTTTTGAAAATCTAAAATACAGCTATTGATTGTCTCAAACTATTTAATCTTCAATTAGGCATTGAACTTCAGAACTGGTAGAATATACAAGATTTTTCTACCCTTGAATAGCAGTTCATCTTTGTCTATGAATAATACATCTTGCTACAATAGTGCAGTCAGATACTGGTATAATTAGATACATTTCTGAGGTCTGCCTATGGTTCATGCATCAAACACTGATCCTTCAGGCTGCCTTGTATAGGTCTATAGGCTTGGGACACTAAAGAAATGAACACAGTCATGCTAACAGTGCCCTCATTCCAGTTACAGATGTAAGATGACAGCGACTGCTCCAAGGCATACTAATTACAAAGTATTTAGCAGTCAGTCTCCAGCACACACCTGCCAGAAGCAGAGAGGGGGGAAATGTGATATCCCTGTTTCTTATGATACACAGATCCCAGCTGGAAGGTAAGTTCTTAAGAGGCCAATGACTGTACAAACCATATGCTATCACAGTTCAATCACGCCCATAGCTTTCCCCATTTTGATGTATATTTGGCATTACTAGGTAACGTGGCATCTTCAGGCTGATCAGATGGATATCTTAACTGGTGGGAATATTAAGATAATACAGTGCTACAGATAGCATCCATTGCATTATGTTATCTTGTGTTTCTGCATAATGGCTCCAGCTCCTAGCCTGCTCTAACTATAAATTTTGCCAGGACACAGCCCATTTAATCTAGACACAGATTTTGTTATTTAAAATTATGCCTACTGTAGATCTTAACATTTTGAGTCCAAATAGCTCCCAGAAAAAAAAGAAAACAGCTTTGTCTAAGTGAAAATTTTGCTATGTAGATCTACTTTTAGTGGAAAGAAATAATATTTAAACCAGTTAGAAGCATTTAAAAAAAAAAAGACGAATTTGATACATCCAATTTTGTTGTTTTTAATAACTAAACCCAGATTATTATCACCTTTAAAATCATACTTGTTCTAGAGTGTTATAAAGAAAGTAGAGAAAAGGACCGGAAGGGAAAAAGGAAGAGCATACCCATTTAGTGATGCTCTGCTATATAAAAAGGGAAAAGGGGAAATAAATAAAGAAGGGTTTAGCAGCACTGCATTGCAACAAATTTCAAATGTGTGCTTATCAAATTGTCTGTTCAAGAGGGATTTCAAGAAAGCCAGGCACTCTCAAACTGGGGGAAAATTGAATGTTTTTTTTCTTCTGACACTAGTGAAGGAGAGATCAAATTCATCAGAATCAGGGAATTGCTTTGCTTTCACATCATAATACACGCTTACAACTGCTGAACCCAATGTTTTCTGCAACAGTTTTTTTACTTGACTGCTTAGACCCCTGGCCACTGGGCTAACGGAGTTGCCCAGCCTAACTCCATGGCACAGCCAGGCTTTGAACCCACAGCCTTTGATGACACAACAGAGGCTCACTCCTCTGACTTACAGCAACTGCATTAATACAATTCCATATTACTACAGAGCTAAAGACAAGAAACCCTTAGAAGCTGCCTGGTATCTGAAGAGAGAGATTCAGAATTAGAGTAGCAGTAAGCCACATCCATGTGCTTTTGTGGGCTTAGAAGACCCTATTTTATATACATTGGGTCTACTGTTAGCACACAGGGGCACCGGGTATTCAACAGACGAAAAAAGATTCCCTAGTTCTTTGACTACACATTTTCCATTTCAGTCTTAAGACTTTTGGGAAGGGACTTGGACATCCTGACCCATGCAAAACTTTTAGCTAATAAAAAAAGAGTCAATCAAATTGCTTTCGGCCAAAAATTTTGTGAAAAAATTTTTGATGAACAAACTAACTGTAAAAGATTTTTTGCTTTTTTTCTCATTCTCTCCTCATCCCTGAAATCTCATCACTCTTTCTTGCTTTTGATTTTGTCAAAGAGGGAGAAAGAGAAAATTATGTAGAAGTACAAAATGTATTTTATGACCAATCACCTTAAGCTCTTGTATATAACTTCCATTGAACAAAATTGCCTATGTTCACTTTTTGTTTTAACTAGAAAAATAAAGATAATTTCAAATATCATTTGTTTGTGAAAAATAGCTGTTTGCATTATCACGAGAGAGATTTGGAACCCTTTTGGTTCAGCTGTTCAGTTTATATGTCAGTTTTAACTGATTAAAGAGGAATGAGAAAAGTGACCTAGCTTTTCTCTTCCCACTACTCCATTCCCCCTTGTCTTACTCAAACAAAACAACCTTGATCACCAAATGTAAGTCATACCTCAGTGAAATCTCTTGATGACTTGCATGCTGGTTGTTTTTGAGAAAGGACTGAGTAAAAGTTTCAGGATTTCATCTATTGCGTGACTTTATGTACTTGGCTAAAGTGTATTTTTCAATAATTTAGATTTATGTATCCTTCTGTGTAGGTGGAGAAGTCAGGCTCTAACACAGTGGCTCCCACCCTTCTGTCCTTCAGGCGCAGTTAACTATGGCTAAAGAAGGGCTAAACCAGACAAGTGGAAAACAGAAAAGGTGAGAAAAAAACAGTGACATATCAGAAAGTTACCGTGTTTTCCAAGGAAGAATTCACCAAAATCCCTATATCCTCACTTCAGAAATTGTCATGTTACTACACAATCTGTGTGCACATCCAAATCCCACCATTTATACTCACACTTCCCTTCACAGAGCTCAGCTGTAGATGTCAGCATTGCTGGCAAATGTGTTTATTCACATTAACAAAAGCATGTCCTTAACCCTTTCCTCACCACAGTACTGCTTTCTGTGTTGTCAGACAAGACAAATACTGACCCAAGTACAGCTATGGTGTACAGATGCTCTCTTGTTCCTCTTCCATGATCCCATGGGCTTTACTTGCTAGTGAAGGAAGTGCAATTCTTCAGCCTTTATTCCTGCATGATTGGCACTTTGCATTTGACTGTCTCTGCCTAGGAGCTCATTATGCCAGGGGGTTGCTGGAATAGTGTCAGAGGGTAATCCTAGTGTATGACAGTCGGCAGAACGGAGTTCAGCACTTTTCCCTAAAAGCAGGACTTGAACTGCCTAGGGAACCAAGAAATTTCTCTTTGAAATGGCCTACTAAAGATCTGGACTTCTTAAATTACTTTCTCCTTTTCCAAGTGGTGCCCTTGCTTCCAAACTACTTTATAAATGGAGCAATAAGAGCTACAAGAAGTTGTATTAGATTACTACTAGATAGTCTCTCTTCTTGTAAGGATTTAAGTCTGTTATTCTCAGTGTATTTAATTTAGGCCAAATTCTAATTAAATACTTGATTGCTCACTGCATTTCACTGCTTTGCATGAAGAATCTCACCTGCTTGCACACTGTGTGGAATGGATACACAAATGTGCAATTACTCACTAACAGTATTTTATATAAATCTGCACAGTTGTAATTGAAAAAGAAAACTAGTGAGGTTTTGTGACTTTGCTATGCACAAAACACAACAGAGCATAGCAAGGTAAGCAATGACAATGGCACCTCTTGCTTAAGGATAGGTAAGATAGGTAAGGTGCATATTACATGTATATCAATTACCTGCCTGTGTAGCCATCTGAGCCACTGCCCACAAGAAGCGAGGGTTTCTGCATCCAGCTCTTCTGTAGCATCACAAGGAGAAGGCACCCAAATGGCCTGAGGCACCTGAGCCACTCGGATCTATTCTGCCACCTTTCTCCTTAGACAGTTTCCTGGATGTCTTCGGTCATGACAGCCAGTTATCCAAATCCTATCGATCATATAGTTCCATTTGATCATATAGATCAAATAGTAAAGCATAGAGTGAATTCTGTAGACTTGCTAGATTTTAAGCTAAGAATGTCCACAAGAGGAACTACGGATCAAAAATGGTTCAATTTTTTTTTTCCCACAGTTACTAAAGCAAAACACTCCTTTAATACTTTAAACAATATTAGGGCTTTTTTTTCCCTAAAGCTGACATTTATTATGAATGTTTCTTGAGTATACAGTCGTGTGTTTCATCTTTATAAAATAAAATATCAGGCTTTGCTTCACATTTATTATTAATGCAAGATACACCAATCTATCTTAAAACTGTTGTATCAGGTGATATTTGCAGGTGCAATTGTTTTGTTTAGTACATGTTATTTCAAGAAAGGGACACAGAAAATGTTTCCCTCACAGTCCAGAGGTTGGTATCTCAACAGGGAGCTGGGCACATACCTATACTTCATAATATGTGCTCGTCTGTAGACTGTTCCACAGCACCCTGCCTTCAGTGCCACAAAAGTGCATTCACTGACATATTCCTATTTCCAGCTTCACACATTTCTATATGCAAACAGTACATCATATACATCCCCACTATGGGAATGTCTGAGGAGAATAATCTTTGCTTGCAATCAGAGGTCAGCAAACATGCTGGAGTGTGCTTTTGAAGACTTGTTATATGCACTGCTGGTGCTGGTACAGCACATCTGGAAAGAAGGGGCGCCTGATGGAGTTGGGATGCTATGCTGCCTATAGGACAGCAAAGTCCTGACCTCTTTAGGAAATCTGTCTAGAGAATTGTAAATAGGAGAAAATCTCCATTGAAAAAAATGCCCTTAAATTGACCCACACTTTTGAAATGTGGCCCCAGCTATAGTGACATAAGGGAAAGAAGTCCAGTGAATTTAAATGGCTGCTGTCTTGCTGGATGTGTTATAGAATTGGTTTGGACACCTTTTATGTTCTTTTCTTGATTAACTGCATTTGGTTTCAGGGTATTATTTCTTCAGGATACTGCCCTAGTTGCACTTGGCACAGGCATTTGAGCTGGGACCTCTCCAAGTAAAGCAGTGATGGGCTTGCTGGGAAGACCAGCTGAAAGGCACAGAAACCTCACCTTTACATCAGTACCTAGGAGTACATACTCCTATGAAGTAATGGACAAAAATAGTCACTTCCAGAGGATCATTCGCCTCTTAAGCTGAATGTCCATCTGCACTCACCATACAGGTGATTACTTCTCACCCAGGTGGTTTACTGAAAAACTCACAGGTAGCTGGATGGAAACTGAATTGAAAAACAGCTCTGTTGCTGTTCAGAAGATATACTAGAAGAGCTCTGTATGAAAGAGAACATCTGATGAAATCAATAGTTAATGGGTGAAAACAGAAGATATTTGTTTTCTTTTCATTGCCTCGTTATTTCATAGGAGTTGTATGTTATATCTAATTCTTTAAAGATTTTTTTTAATGGTGAATATCTCTTAGTATGTTTTGGCAGATATGTCTTGCTTTTTAGGTCTAAAAGATGAATATTCTTCAAGTCCAATAAGGGCAAAGTTTTCATGCTTATATTTTGATTATTATTGTGTCTTAACATCTATTGACACCATTAGATTCTCTCCGTGTATCAAAATACTAACACTGGAAACTAATATTTACCCCCTATGTTAGAAAAGCTAAAAAAAATCATATGCTAGGAGTTGTTGCATATCTTTTATTCAAATGATCAGTAAACATAAAACCAAATGAACCAAAAATGCCCAAGCTGGCATTATATGTTTAGTGGGTGTAGAGACTGATGTGAAAGCTGTTGTCCCATTCATGAAATCCTCCACAATGATCAGAGGTAATGCAGTCCATCATATCTTGAAAGAGTAGTTGAGTATAATTTCTGATGATACAGACATTGAACTGATGATAGGGACCATAAGAAGAGGATATAAAACTAATTTTCATCTGTGGGTACTCTGCCTGTATCCGACCAGCAGAACTGAGAGAGCAGGAAAAAAAGTATGTAATAAGACAGGGGGAATTATTTAAGGAAAGTCAATGATGGAAAATGCCAACCCTCTGCTATTAGCTGCTAATTTTGAAAGGGACTTTTAAACTGAAGTATCTCTGTGTGGAAGAGTTTTCTGAAAGACTCGTTCAAACTGCAGTGGGGAGGCAGCTAATTTTCCATGTAATATTATCTGAGGTGTGGAGGATCCTGAGACGATACAGCAACATAAAAGAGAGCACATGACCACAGTATTAGTTTCAGTGAGTTCAGTAGTACCATCTACAGACAGCACATTAAGTAATGAGTTCTAGCAGTCCAGTCAAGCTGCTCATGCCATTTCCCTGCCTAAATATTTTATACATGAAAGTATCACTGGAACCCAAACAGTGAAATTATAACAAGAAACCATGAGTCTCTCTTTAGTGCCTAATACCCTTCATCGGCTGGAGCTTGCAGAACAGAAAAAGAGAAAACTAAGCTGAGTTAGTTATAAAATGTATTCATATGATGCATTCTCTGATTTTTGCCACCAAACCGAATATGTAGTGGCACATGCCATGTGACCTTTTGGGTGGGTGTAACAGCCTCTAAGGCTCTCTCAGCACTACTCCATGTGAAAGTGCAAGAAACCCATTTCCCAGTTAAAATATCTAAACTAGCACATTTTTAAGTGAGATGGGGAAATGTATTTTGTTAATATTTCTGCTATCAATACCATTGATATGCTTATATATAACAACAGGCATCTGGAAGGACTGGCCCGTCTCAGGATGTTTTACATCAGGAGACTCAAAGTACTAATGAAAGAAAGGCAAGTAGAGAAAATGAACTCTGAAATTGACAAATTATGTTAATCTAATGATAGAAGTTTCAAAAAAAGAGGATGGAACAAGGAAGATTAAGACTTTTGTATGTGCTCAAAACTTGTCTTTAATACTAGACTGTGGCGGTGGCCCAACCCACTTTCCAGGTGAATGACAAGTGGGTTGATTTCCCCGCCCGAGACTCCACCTCTGAGGGGGGATCAGAGGAGGAGATAAGGCTGTGATGCCACCGCCTACGAGGTGTTCCCTTGAACATGTCTCCTCCCTGGTTTCTAGAACCCTCTCTCTCCCCCGGTTCCTTATTAGTTAGTAGAAGTTATGTTTAATAAGTAGATCATTGATTATTCTATTACGCTCTGGAAAGTTCTGTTTTGTTACATCCCTGGTTGGCTAGTTTAAACTAGTCCCTCCCAATATGTTTCCCGGTTGGTTGTATGTCACCCCCTTGTCACTCCCTAAGTGGTTGTTCCTTTACTCCTCCCTTTTCCCCACTCTTCTATTTAGTTTCATGCTAATTAAACCAGAAAGGCCAGACCAACGGCCAGAGGCCAGACCAACGGCGAGAGGCCAGACCAACGGCCAGATTTGGGTGGCTAGTTCCCTCTGAGACTTTATTAAATTGCTTGGAATACACTAGCGCCTGAATCCTCCTTCAGTCTTTACCTTCGCCTGCTGCGGTTTTTCCATCTGGGCTGCACCAGCCTAATCGGCTGTTGGCAGATAGCCTCAGGGCGAGCTGTGGCTCCCGGGGCAAACATCTGCAGTTTGAGCTGCATAGAACCCTGCTCCGTGCCGTCGCACCGGGACCTCCCGGAGTGTCCAGAGCAAGAGGACAGCAGACGCCGCCTGCCACGCCACCGGGCGGCTAGTGGCCAGCGCGGCACTAGACAATCTATGGAGCACACTGTACAACTGTGTAGGCAACTGCATTGCATACTGCTGTGATCTCTAGTAGACATAAGAGAAAAAAATTAGACTTAAAACAGAATACCACAAAGAGCACAATATTTGCTTACCTTTCTTTTCCTTTTTCAAAACATCTTAAAGATCATTAAGGAATCAATTTAGCTGCTTGGGTCAGTTTGAGAAAAAAATAATTTAAGACTTCTAAAAATGTTAATATAAGTGCTAAAATTTATTTGGTTAATTGCTGGAATAATCAATAACTAATTTTCATTCTAAACTAGGTCCTTCACGTCTCTTAAATAACCCAATGGAAGATCATTTACATCTCAATAACAACCCTTAACAATGTCATGTCATCAAAATCCAAACAAAATCTCAATAATGTAGGTTAGTGACCAGTAAAGGACTTATTACCTGGGTCAAGTCCTTGGGGGCTATGGTGGGCCAATTGGTGAACGCCTTCCTTGTGTGTGGCTTTTACTTCAAAACATGAGCTTGTCATCCCATAGGAATGATCCCATTATTTGGTGTTATGTCATTTTCTAAATGGTTATATGTTACAAATATTTCAGGAGCCTGCAGCAGAGTCATAATATGAAGGTCAACCAAGCATAACAAAACAAAACAGCAACCTAAAAAGGAAGCCAAAACAGACATCAAAGTAGTATGCAGTAGAGTGCTTTAAAATAAACAAATAAATAAAGCTTTGAAAGCTTACTTGGATCTTTACCTTGCTTTCATTAAAATGTTTCTGTGCAAGATGGTAATTAGCAGAAATGGGAAGTTAATGTATATTAGTCTTATGTACAAGCTAGGAAGAGAGAAAGGCATAACTATTTTAAGATGCATTTTTAACAATGCTTTCGTGATACCAACACACTTGCTGATGATATTGAAATTTTTATGTTAATTAAACAACCCCTAACCACTCAGTACATCTCAGATATATACACTTTGTAATTACCTCCATTATTGAAATAGCTAGTTTGATTTATCCTTGCCACACTAACATTCTAGCTTCTGTTATTTTTGTCTTTAGAAAAACATAGGTCCCAGTGAGGGAATATAAAACTATTACTGTAAATTAAATATTAAAGCTAACTTATTTTTGCATAAGAACACTGTCAAATAATGGTGATAACTATTCCTAAGAAATGAACTTTTTTTTTTTTGTATTTTTTGGAACACAAATTAAAATCTAATTTTCAGTTCTTTTTGTAAATTCATATAGTTAGCGGGTTTAGTTTTACTGATGGCAGTAGCTTAATAGGGAGCTATTATAGTCTTAGCTTAGTGATTAAGAAATGCAACATTTGTTGAAGAGCTAGGCCTTTTAGTCTAGAATGGATTATCACTTGATCCTTCCTTAAGCATTTTCATACAGGAGTGCATTATCCTTGGAGCCACCCTGGGCTCCATGCCTCATTAACCTGGGTGTTAGATAAATCAAAGGCAGCCTCAGAGACAAAGATAAGCAAACTGCAGGCCAGCAAGACGATGATGTATGGATCCAGGAGGCTAATAGGAAAGTATTGACAGGAAAATGGTGTGCTTATCCTGCAATCACTGCATATTGCAATGAGAGCTCCCAAAAGCAGATGGGATACACTTCAGGGAATGCAGGAGTAGGAGATTGTTAGGCAGAAATGGATCTTCACATCTTAAATTCTAACAAGAACTTTCTTTGGGGCTGCACTTCAAGCACAGCAGAGAGGTTAGTACCCAGGCAACTGCAAACTCTAAAAAGTGAATTCATGGTAGGGGTAAACATTATTATTATTTTAAGATTGTAATATAACCACCAAAGCTGAATTTCGCATATGTCAAACATTAAAGCAAACACACTTTGCAGAGACAATACACAGAACAAAATTCCATATGCTCAGGAAAATAATTTCTGCAGTCTTCTGCAGAAAAGAGCGTTTCAGCTGTTAATATCTTTCCAATGAGCAAGGCGATGTGATCGGCAAAAATTCTTGCAAAACAGGGTTCATTCTGTGTTTTCCCCTTGTGCTTGTTTTCTGTTCAGTTTGAAAGGTAACATATTCTAAAGAATCTAAGCCTTAGCCACAAATCAGCTCTTAGATCCAGTAAGCAGTCAGCTTCCACTATTTGGAAAAGATGGAAAGTGGTCCAAGTTTTGTAAGGCCTACTGCTGGTTGTCTGGGGTTTCTTTTCCAAGACTCAGTTCACTGGATTGATTTTAGAAGGATTTGTTTTGGGGGGTTGGGGTTTTTTGTCTGTTTAAAAACAGATTTAAAAAATAACTGCCTTAAGGGAAAGACCCTCAGAAAGTTTTGGATCAGTCTATCATACAGCTCCTAGAAAATAAAGTTGGATATGACATGATTCATTCTCCCCTTTATTTATTTCCCTTGACCATGGTCTATTGTAATATATTTTGTCTTAAATGTGCTTAACTACTCTTTAAAAACAGTAGGTGTCCCCCTAAATAATTTACCATGCTGTCGTTTTCCTTCTGTACTTTAACTATCAGCCTAGTAATTTTAAAGTAATGTTTCTGTCGGCCCCACTGGGACCAGGATCAAGTCCCAGGCCTACATCCTTAACAGCGCTGATCTTATTTTCCCCAGTGTTGTGACTTACTGGGGACAAGGGCCAGGATGAAGAACACCGAGCAGCATTTAGAAAAGAGTAAACAGAAATTTGAGTTAAGCTAAATTTGATACAGAAAATTTGAGGCTATTCTACCAAGGCTGGTCTGACCAGCCAGACTTTTGAATGCCCAACAGCAGCTGGTGGTCAAAAAAATGAATGTGTACTGAAGGAAGGTGCCATTTGCAGAGACTCCCTGTCTCTTGCTGCAGAAGTGGGAAGGGACACAGGCAGGAAATTACTCAAGTGATGATGAGAAGGAATTCATGGTGTCACAGTACTAAGGTACAGATGAGTAGCACACGGGGTTCTCTCTCCGCTTCTGCCATGGAGATACCAAACATATCTGAGAACATATTTTATTCTGCAATTCTCACTTTTTCAATGAATACCTTGAAAAGAAGCATGGTCACTGTAGGTGAACTGATGGGGAGGTGGACACCTCTGGGACTCAGTGTCAATTCTTATTTCAGGTTGCTCACCTCAGCATGCCTGAGGCTCGATGCACTCAGGTGCTTAACAAAGGAAAATTTAGAAGGTGAGATGGTCCATTAACTCAGTATGATCCTTACCTAATGTCACCATAGTGTATGAAATAAGGGTTGCACTTGACACTCCTGGGTGGAAACTCAGGGTAATGGGAACTTATACACTTGGCCTTTGGTATGTTAGTTTCCCTTACTCTATATTCATGCTATGTGTTTCTGCCTTCCTACAGCCTATATGCAGCCTCTCTTTTAAAATTCCACCCAGCTCTATGGACTACTACCTCCTCCTCACTCATGTTCCTAGATAAACTGCTCCTTCTTTTCTTGCAATCTTGGCATCACTAGGAAAAAGGATGAAAACAAATATGAGCAAGCTTCTCTGTGTTCCTTGGCTGATAAAATGGAAAAGCTGTGTTAACAGGCTCAGGGAGTGCTGTGGAGGCAAAACTTGTCTCTGTGCCTGCTAGAAGTTCTCATAGTGAGAAAGAGGAGGAGGATCTAGAGCCCTTAGTGCTGACTTCAAACATCTGTCCCCTTTCTCAGCAATTCTGTGAGGCCCAACCAATCTCTACCAAGCAAGTGAAAAGAAAGCAAGCCATGGATTTATAATTTGGCTGAGACTGGGGAGGTTTGAATAGGGATGGTGAAAAAGCATGAACTGTAGTTTCAGGAGCATTTCTCTTTTCTGAGATGCTTGACCTTTTAAATAAAAGGTTGAAAAAATATTGTTTCTAGCAAAATGCTATTTTTTTATCATCAAACCTAGTCCCAAAAGTACTGAACAATCTTTGCCAATTTTTTTTTCTAAACCAATTTTGTTTCAGGCAAAAATATGGCATAGAAAATTATAGTCCAAATAGTCAAAGAGCAGCTGAATTAAAACCAACTGAACAAAGACTCTCATAAGGGAAAATAGCACAGAACTTGATGTATATGTTCATGAGAGCTCCACCTTGAATTACTCTGCTTTGAAAGAGCTACAGGGCTTTGAAAATTACTTTCTTTTCATTTGGCTATTCTGAAATAATGCTTCAAGGAAATATCTAACTGCAGAATTGCTCTGAGCCACCACAGAAAGAAAAAAGGCATAAATAAACTATTTTTTAATTCTGAAAATTCTAGTAGCAACATTCTTCTACTATGGAAATTTTACATTTTCTGGTTGTTGTTCCAGCTTCTCTCTCACTATCCATTCTCCCCCATGCAATACGTAACTGCTAAATTTGTGATGTGTACAGCCCTGACAGTTTGGGAGTTTCCTCCTTGTATTCCAAAAATTCTTGTGCCATTTTTCTCCAGAGGAATACCAGATGTGTTTTCTCTGTTATATAATGTATCTGTTTTCTTGGGTGACAAAGTGTTGTATGAGACTTTCTATTGAATTTGGGCATTGCCAAATGAGATTAATCAAATCCTACAGAAATATAGAATTGCATATATAGTTACACTTATAGTCACAGTAATAGTTATGACTAGATATTAAAGGAGCTCTGTACATCACAGGTCCTACTGGCTTCTCTCTGTGACACTGGCTTCCAATCAGTTTTGGAATCTTTACTAACATCTACTGAGTTGACTAATCAGAAGTTATGTTTTTCAGAAAATCTGTCCTCAGTGTGGGTTCTAATTATACACTTTTGAAAGGCTATTTCTTGACCTTTGCATTTCAAATCATTATTATTCCAACAACATGATAACAAATTGGAATTTCCTGAATTATAGATAATGCTACTATTATGATAGGCAGGGTAATACTACACATGTCCTCCTCTGGAGGGACACGTGGACCATTTGTCTAAGTTAGATACATTTAGAAACTGAGCTGACCTTCCAATTTACCTGATATGTGAAACAAAAACCCTCTTTATCATATGTGGTCTAGGAAACCTCCAGTCAAGCCTTTATATGAGCGATAGTAATGCAAATCACACCACTTTCAAAGCGACATGCTTAATAAATT
This sequence comes from Aleadryas rufinucha, assembly GCA_013397815.1. NCBI lineage: Eukaryota > Metazoa > Chordata > Aves > Passeriformes > Aleadryas > Aleadryas rufinucha. The sequence goes on along the minus strand of VZTH01017871.1, from coordinate 63,893 downwards.
AAAACACAAGTCTTATTTACCTACTTACTCACTTCTCAGTCAGCATGAGTCGATTCCCTGACAGGTTTACTAAAGTACCACTTCCTTGTTTTTCTATCATCACTGACAAAAAAAAAAAAAAAAAAGACAAGTGCATTTTGCAGCTCAGCAGGTAGCTAGACAATTTTTCAAGGCTTAATTTCACACATTTATATATATATAAATATATATGTGTTGTGTATATTATATATTTTCATATATAATAATAATACATAATAATAAATATAATACTATAATATATTATAAATGTATACTATATTTTAGTGTGTATATATACACATATGCATGTATGTATATACATTTCTAACAGTAATTCCCAGTGTGAACAGGGCATGCTGAACAATTTCCCCCTCTGAATAATAGACAAAAATTAACTAAGCATGGCCTGAATGCTGTGCATTTTCCAGCCACTTGCCTGCTTTTGATGTGTTTGCTGCACTTTATCTGGTCCCCTACACGATCGCAGGGAGCAGGGTGATTAATGCCCACGCAGAGCAGTGGAAGGGGCGGTCGCAGGCGGGTGGGTGCGCAGGGGAGGGGCAGGGACTCGGCCGCTGTCCCGGTGGTGGCGGTGCCTTTAACATCCCTCCCGGGGTCCGCCTGTTATCTGCCTGCCCCCACAGCCGGCAGCTGTGCTTCCCGATGGCCTGATGGACTGGCTCGTGTACCTGGGGACGCAGGCAGGGTGCATCCATTACTCATTTGTGACAATAACCAATCGAGGAAGATGTAGAACTCAATTCCAGCAGAAAGACCTATAATGTTGGAGTCAGGAGGTTATCGCTGTGGGACCTGCACCTTGCTCCTTACCCCTCTTATCGAGAGCTTTACGGCCCCTGCTGGAGCAGCATCTTGTAAAGCTGAGGGTTGCAGATCTGGGGCCCAGATTAGCATGCATCTTCCTAAATGCTACAACATTTAATTAAAAAGTAGGTGTTAGTCAAATTGTTACTGACTGAGAAAGATGCTTTTGGTAAACGGGAGGCAAAAGCTGAAGTGTTTTACCACAGAAGGAGCTGTCAAACAATTTCCTTAAATTATGTCTTTGTAGAAAATTACATGTTTCTCACTATTCTCATTTCACAGTGAAACTTTATACAAGGGACCAGCACAATCCGAAATCCACCCCATAATGCCTATTAATCCAGGTGAGAATCTGTGATTAAGGACCGCCTAAAAAACCATAGCACTTGAAAAATTACAAGGGACATAGTAGCTTTTGATAAAGCACAGAGGTTGTTTGATGGCTGCCTATTCATATTGAAGTGTTCTGAGAAAAAGGCTGTCTTTTAGAGTGAAATTAGTAAAAAAAAAACTCAGGGAAGGTCATTAGGATAACATAAGAAATTAAAAACTCACTTGATGATTTACAGCCTTTTCTCTAAATATCTTGATCCTAGGAGGATCCAGGTAGACTTTTTAGGCACCTTAATTGTTTAAAACAACTTAAACTTCTGAAAGAGCAGATAGAAATAGTACTCATTTATCATTAATGCCTTAAATTATATTTAGGAAACTCATTTAGTCAGTCATAGAGACCACAGATTCTGGCAGCACCTTAGCAAACTGTGCTTGAACTGGAAATGGAAAGAAAGAATTTTAAAAATGGCTTTATTGAGGATAGGATGTCCTGGGTTAACAGTGTAAAACCCTTAATTACCAAATTACTGGTAGATGATATCACCATCTGCATCACCAGAATACAGAATAAGAATTTAATTTTATTCCTACAGAAGACTATAGTCCTATTCACTTAGCTGTAAATCAGGAGATCTAATAAAAACAGCATTCAAAAATAATCTGTAATCTTTTTTACACCTTCTAAGAAAACTTGTAGCATATTTTTAAACTGGAATGAATGAGAGGTTCAACCACAGAATATTTAGGCATAAAACTGACAATCAGTTTTATGTATCTATCTCCATTTATATCTACTTTCTTTAGGAGAGCACTCCATGATATATGAATAGCATTTTAGCATAGCTCATTTTAGTATGCTTTCCTCTGTACTTTTCCCAGGTTTATTAACATATTTTAACCTTTTTTCAGCATTACCAATGTGGACTTTAGCAAATATTAATTATTCAACAGCATCAAAAGCCCTGTAAAGGTAGGATGAGAATAGAGACAGCAGTAAAGAACCTTCTACTTTGTGACCCTAGAATAAAATTAGCTGAATTAAAAATTATACTGCGTCAGAATAAAATCAGGAGCAGCAAGACTTAGAGAAATATTTAGGGCAGGGGGAATAAGAGCATCCTTGAGAAGGTGAGAGACAAAAAGAAGGAGACAAATTTTAAACTGGAAATAAGCAGAGTCAAACAAGAGCTCTGGGTATTGAAAATTAGTATTTGTATGAACAGAGAGAAACTTGCAAAAGAAAGATGGGAGAGGGAGGTGATCACACAGTTACTGAGTGAAGACTTCTACAGCTGGGCTACTTTGCACAAGCTTGAAGAGCCAAAGCACTGTCATGCTAAAAGAGAAGAGCAGCAGGAATGCCAGGTGACCACCAACCAGAGAGTTCCCTTCCTCTCTGAAAGGGCCATTGCAGCCACTCTGAAATACTGATGGTTTGAAAAACCAGGAGAGAGTTTCAGCAGTTTATACTTTGAGGAGTGCAATCAATTTTTCCTGATCACAACTGAGAAATCAAACCCCATTAGAGAACTAGGAATGAGCACAGCTAAAATAGCTACAGCTTGGCTGAGGATCTGGGGATTTACAGCTCTTTCATCTGCAGCTGCAGAATACAAAAGAAGTGCCTAACCTCAGTCTTGTGAAAGAAGGTTGAGGACACTTCTGCCTAAATCTCTCTTGTGAGATATTTAGACCTTCAAAATTTCAGGAAATTCCAAGCTACTGGAAAAAGAGCAGAACCTACATACATTAGGGCCTATCTGGAAAACAACACAGCCTATATACCATAAAAATGTAGGTGTCTGGATTGTTGGTTCAAGCACTGGTACTGTACAAATGTTGCTGTGCTTCATGGTATGGTTAATGCATGGGCCTGCCAACACAATGCCTGAACACAACTCAGGGAACATATCCAGCCCAAGACTGCTCTCTCCCTGTTGTAAGGGGAACTAACTGTGCTCTGCCACTTGCTCAGGGGATTGGAGAAGAGCCCCTGACCCACTGAGCTTACTAGTATGGGCTTTAGGTTCCTTGTTCCTAAAGCTGATGTAGTCTAAAAGACAGCATATACAGATACCACAGGGGCAAAAATTATAAAATTCGTAGGATCCTTTATGCTGGAAAAGACCTGAAGTATTGTCCTGTTCAACCACAAACCTAACAAGTCCATCACCATCACTAACCCATGTCCCTAAGTGCCATGTCTACACATCTTTTAATCTTTTAAATACGTCCAGGGATGATGACTCAACCACTTCCCTGGGTAGCCTGTTCTGGTATTTGATAACCCCTTCCATAAACAGTTTTTTTCCTAATATCCAATCTAAACCTCACCTAGTGCACCTTGAGGCCATTTTCTCTTATCTTGTTTCTTGTTACACAGGAGAAGAGACCAACCCCCATTTTGCTACAACCCTCTTGCAGGGAGTTGGAGACAGTGAAAAGGTGTCTCCTGAGCCTCCTTTTCTCCAGGTTAAACATCCCCAGCTCCCTCAGCTGCTCCTCATCAGACCTGTGCTCCAGACCCTTCACCAGCTCCGTGTCCCTTCTCTGGACCCTTTCCAGTACCTAAATGTCTTTCTTGCAGTGAAGGATCCAAAACTGAATCATATGCCACTCTGAGTATGTGTATATATATATATCTATATCTATAAATATATATATATACACACACACATACTCAGAATGGCATATGATTATATATATATGTGTGTGTATGTGTGTGTGTGATTGTGAGCATGTCATGTACAGTACTTCTGATGAACTTTTCAGGCAGGATGTCTACAAGTTGAATATCTAAGTCAAAACAGTGATGTATGGTACTTTAGAATCATCAGGGAAAAATTACTCGGCTTCCAAAAGCAAACCCAGACAGCTCAGGTTTTGCCTCTTAGGATGAGGTTAATTGTTCTCTGAAGGTGTTGCTTCTCCTTATTGGTAATCCATAAAGCCCAGAATGATGAGATCAGCCTTAAGATTTTAGATGGCTAAAAGTAGGCAAAACAAGTTCTACTTCTGTCACTTTTTGGCTGTTCAGACAATTCAGCATCAAGTGTTCAAATTAGAAACACAACCCTGGTCTTCTCCTTGTCTCTCACATTGACTTCCCACTTCATTCTCCCTAACAGTGAGATTTGGTTCCACAGGTACAAACTGAGTTCCTGTTTTCCAACTCACTTTGGTTTGACTGCAGCAAACCCAAGAAATGATTGTGAGATAGTGTCAGAAAACATTAAAAGGAGAGAAAGCCTGTTAGAAGAATAACTACTGTGCAGAGGTACCTGAAAACAATATTCACAAGTTTATTTTAATTTGGTATTAGCTAGACAGGAACACTTTGAAATATTATACAGCTTAATTAACTTCAACTAGTGTGCTTTTCTGAGTTAGCCCTCTAAACATGGGGTGAATCTGCAATAATATCTTTAGTCATTTTTAGGTCAGCTGTAGATTTAATTAGGTAAGCATGTGAACATCAGCGTAGAGATGAGGCAAACAAGTTCAGACCCATGTGGTTAGATCCAGTCAGCTCACCCTGTTTTTTCAAATTAATATATCATTAACTCTTTCAACCAGTATACAACAAATTCACGTTGTTTTCCACCCTATTTAGGATCACCTGGTCACTACCTATGACCAAAATGTTTGTGAATGTAAAAGGATCTGCCCAGTTCTGCAGCCCTGTTCTAATTAGCAAAATTATGTGGGTGAAAAGGAAAATGCCTGTGCTGAGACTGATTATTTTTCATTCTAACATTGAGTTTGTGCCTTTTTTCATCCACTATAAATGAAATCATGATCAGAAATGCTCTTTGTATCTCTAGAATGGCTCAGTAGTCACAACTAATAAAAGATGAACTTTCTAAAGTAAATCTGGATAGTGCCTTGCATGTACATTTCAAGGAGCCTAGTTAACTACAGACCAAGGATAACATGTTTAACCATATCAGCTCTTGTGATACCTGAGTTTCCTGTAATGTTCCAGAGTGTGAGGGTTTAGCTTTTCTTTCTTTTAAGGATTTTCAGGTGACTCCCTTTTTTTCATGTTATCCCCTTCATTTGAAAGATCAGGAAAATTGAACTGCACCACATCTGAGTAACGTTTTCAAAACTTCAAGTGAAAGAAACAAGAATTTCCTTTAATCATGTAAGAAACTCACTAAGAACAAACCACGAGCCCAACATTTTATGACACAGTGTGTCTTTGGTAACAATGTATTTCCACCAAAAAAAGACTTATTACCTGTTTATCTGTATCGTATTGGACATAGCTGTTGGAAAGCTGCTTGGCAAAAGAATCACCTGAAGGTCCTCATAGACGCCAGGCTGAACATGAACCAGCAAAGTGCACCTGCTGCAAAAAAGGTAAATGGTGTCCTTAACTGCATTATAAAACGTGTTACCACCTGGTCCTTCGCCTTTATTCAGCACTGGTGGGACCATACCTGAGTGCTGGGTTCAGTTCTGGCTTCCTCAGAAGAGGAGAGACCTGGACATACTGGAGAGGGTTCAGTGGGGAGCCACAGGGATGATGAAGAGACTGGAACATCTCTCATATAAGGACAGGCTGAAAGAGCCAGGGCTGTTCAGCATGGAGAAGAAGAAGCTCGGGGGATTCTTATTAATGTGTGTAAATACCTGAAGGGGGGATGTAAAGAAGACAAAGCCAGACTCTTCTCAGTGGTGCCCAGTGACAGGGCCAGAGGCAATGGGCACAAACTGAAACACAGGAGGTTCCCTCCAAACATCAGGAAACACTTTTCTACTGTAAGAGTGACTGAGCATTAGCACAGGTTCCTCGGAATGTCTGTGGAGTCATCTCCATCCTTGGAGATACTCAAGGACTGTCTGGACATGGTTCTGGACACCAGACTTGAGCAGGGGGCTTAAACCACATGGCCTGTAGATGTCCCTTCCAAACTCAGCCATTATTTGATTCTGGAATTCTGTGATTTTTACTGAAAAGAGTTATACTTTTGTGTATACCCAATATGAATTTCCCCGAGAGTTACTCACGCGATACATATTACACAGCTTGTAACACAGTTATAGTTTCCATGGCAGTAGGAAACACGTGAACTAAGACTATATGCAAGCTTTGACCACATTCCATTGTCAAATGGAATTAGACAATGAATTAGAAATTAGAAAATTAGAGTTTGACAAAGTCTGGGTGGGTTTGGAACATCTCATGTTAAAGTTTTAAGTTTTAAAAAATCAGGTATATACTAAAGGAGCTATTATATGAGTTTCATTAAAGAATCATTTTGCTATATCTCTATCCTGTCTGGATGCAAACCTCTGTCTTCCTGGAGATAAAATAAATGTATATACAGCTGAATTTTAATATCACTGTACTCGATGGAACACAGAACTTCAAAAACATGTTCAAATCTGCATGAAGCATGAAAAGCCACCCCTGGCACATATTCGCAAACAAGGAGAAATTCTTGAACTTGATTCAGTAGAAACTGGTAAAACATAGAAAAAATTTCAGACCGCCGTCACCTTTTAATCAAGTTATACAGACAAAATATTCAGGTGTAAAGAAAATTTTAAAATCACCTTAATTTCCTCAGATCAAAGGGTTCTGCTTAAAATCAGGAAATCATAGCTTGGATGAATAGTGGAAGTTTGCTTGCAGTTAGACTCTGTTACCACCAAAGGAAAAGTTAAGGCAAAGTCATAAAAATATCTGGATAAGAAGAGCTATTTATTATGTCTCAGACAGATGAAGAAATGCTCAGAAGTCTTAGTGGTTTTTTGAGTCTCTCTTCTTCCATGATGGATTACACTGTCTGGGTGGACTGACATTATATCCCAGATAAAAATATACCCGAAACTCTGAATTTTAAATTTAAAGTTTAAACTTATCCTACACTAAATTAAACTAAACTAAACTAAACTAAACTAAACTTAAAATTAGCAGCTTAAAAAGAAAGATTGAATTCTTTGATTTTCCCAGGAATTTCCACTGTGAGAGGCAGGAAATAGTACAAGTTTTGACAGCTTATTTTTTGAAAAGCATGATTTTATATAGTTTATATTATTTAAGAGTAATTGGAATAGCAAAATGAAATATATAAACCTTCACATAATACAACACAATAGAAAGTAATAGTAAAATATAAAATGCAACACCTTTTGAAACAAAGTGTGGAAACAAACAAAAAATAGACTATATTTCACCTAAAACATAAATAGGCTTTGCTGAGTTTTTAAAATTAAATGATTCCTACTGTTTTTCAAAGCAAGATATCACTGGAACCAATATCCTTGTACAGAATAATTTGATGAATCCAGATTTTTTTCAGCAGGGTTATTCTCTCCTATAGCTCATTCATGGGAATCATACTGTTGATATTTTTGTATCAGGATAATTTATAAGGTGTTGATTGAGTTTAAGTAAGCCAAAGTGCAAGACTTTTCTCAGTCACAATTCCCAATGAAGCTGCAGGAGTTCTGTTCAAACTGAGGTGAGAAGCTTGATCCAACATAATGAAGTTTTAATGATTCAATGGAATTTGCAAAAAGGTCCTAATAAAACCTAACAAAAAAAATTTTTAGTTGTTTTGTTGCTGTTAAATGTCACCATAATACTGAAGAGGTGGAAAAGATGCTCAGTTTGAAAGGAATCACTTTTAAAAAAGAATAACGGTGAGGGACCTTAGCAAAATGCCAGCAAGGTAAATGACTGCTATATTTGTAAAATAAATCTGTCCCTTGCAAATCTCTGACCTTCCCTTTGTAGATCAGTATACAGCCTGCACTTTAATTGCATTTAAGTCTGCTCATGCGGAAGTTAAGAGACCTGCCCCAGCAAAATGTGATTCTGTATGGAGAAATAATTATATAATTAAATGTGATTTTCCTGTATTTTCTTCTCAATGTGTTTGTCTGCCAATGTTTTGCTCTCCCTTTCCTTCCATTATATCCCTTGCAACGGAGATGAAGCAGCCTTGGTTTCCAGTGAAGTGGAAGGATAGCAGCAGGCCCACAGGAAGAATTCAAGGTGCTTGCCATAAACTATCTACCACATACAGCAAACAAGGATTTTTTCCAGGATTATTCAGAGCCAATGCAAGCCTGCAACATACAGTGAAATGCTTGTCTTGAACACCCTATGGTGATTTAAATGAAGGAACAGTTGTTCACAAGTATGTGGAACTCCCATCTTTTTTTTTTCTTTAAATCTTTTCCTCAGTTTTGTTACAGGAACTTAACTTTTAAAAAATTTCCAGGTTATCCACTTTAAAAGTACCTTCATCACTGACAAGCACAGAGTGCATTATGAAAACTTTAGATATGATTTAAGCCTACAATATGATTCTGGTGAAACCAAAATGTCTATCTTGTATGACTTCACTTTCAAAAGCACAGCTTCAAGATTTACATAATGTTTGTCCAAAGTTTCAGAGACACCAGTGTACTGCAAACATCTTTTCACTGGTTTGATTTGTGGATTTGGGATCTTACATATTTTATGTTTTATAAAAATATTTTTAATAGTTAAAAAACCCAAACAATTATAAATAATAACATTAAACATAATTTAATTTTAGTGATACATGTTAGCATTAAAATGTAAAATACATAGCTTCAAAACAAAACTTACATTTGTATAAGAAAATCTCTAGACTCTTGAAGATTAAATACTTGTCTCTGATAGTTTTGATACTACTTGGGCAAAACCAGAAAATGCGGCTAAATATTGCTCTCAAGTTTGGCTAACATGACTGTAAAATCCAATGTACATCAGCTAAATATTTATCTGAAGAAAAAGCTGTGGAGTAGAGATTTGGTCATTCCTTCTGTAACAGTCCCAGAATATGTAAATTATTGAATGTGTCCTTTAAAATACAATTGCACATAAAACAATATTTTGTCTAATGAAAAGAAAACATTTGGTTTATATGACATTTTACTGGCTGACCATTTCATGTAACAGATATACTCTTTGATTCTACACAAACTTATGCATTTGTTAACACTGAAGCAGAGAAATACATTCCTTGAGATCAAAGGTACAACAGAGGCTGGAACTCCTGGTACTTTGAAGAGTACTAAAAGCTCTGGGTCTGAGGTTTTTTTTAATTTCCAAATGCAAAACCCCTTGTACTTTTTACCCATGACAATGCATGTGCTTGGATCTGCAGAGAATCTCAGATAACACCATAAAGCAGAGTGTTGCCAGCTGTTTGGATGGACTACCCAACGGAATACCACCTGTGAATGACCCTTTTCTCCCCCTTACTCAGCGCTCTATGTAACAAGATACAAGCAGAGGCTGAGAAGAAAAGCCCAGGGCCTATCCACAACTTTACTTATCCATGACAAAATGTGCAATTGGCTTCCTGGATGTTCTCATCCTACACTTTTTTCATCTGGAGGTGTGCAGAATGGAGCCCCCAAGCTATTTCAGGGGAGGGGTCCTGAAGCCAGGACTGAAACCTCACATCATGCTTTACCTAGAGCCTCAGATTTCCTTCCACTGAGTTCCACCACCAACACGCACAAATGCAGTTAAACAAATGTTCACACCAATACTGGAAAGGGATTTTAGGCAGGAAAGAGAAATATAGACATACAGCATGTGCCAGCAACCTCTGCAGAGACTTACCATGGTGAAGGTTTTAAAATTCTCTGCATACAAACAGTTAATCACCACAACCATTTAAAATGTCAGTGGAAAAAGAAATGGTTTCCAAGAGCATATAACTGCCCAGATAGCTTTCATCAGCCCAGCCACATGAAAGACCCAGAGGCAACTGCAAAGCCACCATCAATACAGATGCCTGTGGAGTCCTCTCTGGTGCCAGATCATGCTGCTTTGGCTATAAACAATATCTCCTGTAGTGCTGCATCTACAATCTCTGGCTGCCAATCAAGCAGGAAGAGAAGGAGAGGGAAGAACTGTCTAATGCACTTGAGTAAATGCACTATTGCCATTAAGTGCTATATTTTATACCTTTGTGGTGTAAGTGGTTTTGCAAAAGAGCAAACCCCCAAAATGTTAAAAAATTATTGCAGAGAAAATGTAGTGGCAGCTTTGATGCTTAATTTCTATGAATATGAATATTTTTATAGACTTCAGTCTCCCCACAAAACATTAGGCTAATGGACACTGGGAAATTCTTCTTAAGTAACTTTATGGTCAGTCATTCTTGCATGTTTGGGTCAATCCGGGTGATGCTCAGAGTGAGCAACAAACAGCAGACAGTGTTTGCAACACGCATCTGCCTTCCTCATTGGTCCTGACACAGGTGCTCCCATTGAGAGCAGGGTTTGTATGCTGAGAGCAGACAGGGAAGCCATGGTTTTAGGCTGCACACACGGCTCTTGCCCTTAGCAGTGCTGTAATTTTGCACCTGTGTCTGAAGCAGTTCATTTTGTTTCACTGTGAACAAGGCTAAATATGATGTCCAAACTGGGAATATCTGATTTGGTGCCCTTTCTTGGCTGGTGTCTGGTCTGTCTCTTGGAGTGGGCTCATGTAATGGCACAGATTATCATGAGACTCAACCCAGTCATTGTATTTGTGTTCATTGTCAACTCAGGATATAATCAATTGCAAAAGAGCAGACTAGGCTCCAGCCTGCAAACACAAACTCTCTAGTTTTTATTAGGGTTCACATTTACCACAGTGGCAGTGATGCCACTTCCACAAACCCAGATGAATAAGGAAGGAGTGACAGACTGCAATCCTGGATATCTAGTCTATAATTACTCTGTATTTATTTAGACATGTCAGCAATAGCATTTTCATCAGGGGCTAATTGCCCCTTCAGTTTTATGCTAGTAATTGACTGCAAGCCCAGAAGTGCAGGCAGAAGAGAAAAAAAAATAGAAACAGAGAGAGAAATAGTCTACTGAAAGCTAAATATAAAACTTATCTCTGAAAGCTCTGGTATTACTTCGATAAAAATGAAGCTATGAATAATTATTGCTGTCAAACTTCTATTAATGAAATAATGTCCACTACAAATGCATTCAACAATTTCAGACTGTGGCTGAAGTCATAGCTTAACCATGTTGTGCTTTCCTCTCATAGCTGTAAGCTTTTCTTCCAAATTGAACTAACTCTTCATTTATAGTTAGTTGCTAATATTTGAGGCAAACAACTGAACTCAATTGGCAGTGCTGAATTTATTACACATTATAGAAAAGCTCAGAACCTCCTGGCAGCACATAATTAAACAGCACATTGAATTTCTTTTTCTTTCTTTTTCTTTCTTTCTTTTTCTTTCTTTCTCTCTGTCTCTCTTTCTTTTTCACTTTAAGTGACTGGCTAAACAGAACAATTAGAACTTTTCTGTAAATTCTTCAATAGGTCACCAGAATGTAGAAATAAATGCCTCAGTTAGAGTATTTCAGGTTTTTTTCAAAATCCTCTTAAAATTATAAATATATATTTCTAATAGATTACATTAAATATATGAAACATATACAGGTAAATTATATTAGCAAGGAGTTGATCAATGAGTTGATTTTTTCTGTGAATTCCAAGATCCCATCAGTTCTCTACTGAGGTGATATTACTGAAGGACAGAAATTTACTTCAGAGTTACAAGTAAGATGAAATTCAGATTCAGTATGTTCCGTATTATTTCTGTATCAAACAGATATTGCACAGTTCAAACTCAAGTGCAATCTAATACTAAAATGGCATAGGTGATTAATATTGGAGACTGGTTAATGCAAAAAATGTTAGCTCTGCCTAAAGAGGATTATACTGTGAGACATTTGTTTTATTTTTATCAATTAGCTTAATCTTTGATTTGAATTCTACACCCTCTGGCATCCATAAGATGCTTGGTTTTTTTTTTTTCTTTAAACAAAGGATTATTCTTTCTCAAAAGGGGATTGTCTAGTTCTTTTATTGTTTTATGTCACACAGGGGAAAAATGCTTTTGAGGCATTACCTCTGAATTTAGCAGGGACGAGAGTTTACTGCTATATAATCATTAGTCAATGCAGTAGCTGAAACCTTAAACAAAAGAAAACAAACTACAAACAGGCAAGCATCCCCTAAAGGCACATCAGAACACCAGAGAGAGGAAGCATGGATTTCAAACACGGCTGCCCAAGCATGTGCTAAATATTGCCGCTCCTGACTTTAAACAGCACACTAAGGAATACAACATCACCTTCTAGTCTTTGAAACAGTACTAGGAAGCTAGAGAGAAAGATTTGAAAGGATTTAGAAAATGTACTTTACTTCTACCCTTTTCTTTATTTTGAGGCTTCATGAAAATTATATCTCCAAGCCAATAAAATCTTTCAATATAAGGGAACCCCACTATAAAGCTATTAAAAAGATAGGATTAGACCTCAAATGTCTTTTTTCATGATGTGTGCTTCACCAAAAAAAGCAAAGTGCCTTGTGAATTGTCTCTGACAATTACTGCTCACACTGTGGTTGTGAGCCACAAGAAAGCTTCAGAAAGATTTTTACCATGGCTGTACAATTGCATGTACAAACAATCGCCAGGGCCACATTTGCTTTCATATGGGTGATCACTAGCCTGGGGTAACTGTAAGTACTTGGAAGGAGCTAATTAGAGAACTGTATTTCATCCTGATATACGGCCAGATACTATACAAATAATACACACAGTGAAAAGCATCTAATTTATGCTACTTGTGAAAAAGGAGGGTGATGCCTCTAACAAAAATGAGAAACATTAAATACATTCTACTTAGTTTCTTTCTGCTGGCATATTAACTATGAATTCAGAATATATTGTTGGTGTTATTCAAGACAATGATTGCTTCATTAATTTAAGTAATTGTCAACTCAGAATAAATTGTAGGTCACTGAATTGAATACAATCTACATCTGTAATGACCTGAGACTGGATCCAGACCACTCTGCAGAATCATTTTGACAATTTAGGGTTTCAAGCAGCAGTCCAAAATACACCATCTGATGATTGTTCAATGATCTCTGCATCTTGAGCTCCTCTATAAAGATGGGTGTCCAGCATGCATAAGCTTAAATCTGTAAATAATTGACCAGAAAAAATGGCTCTGTCACAGTCCATCTACCCAAGAGAACTGCCTATCCATTGAAGGATGCTGGGGTAGGGAGGGGCTCTCCGATATTGGTACTTTATACGCTTTTGGAACCCAAGATTCCAGAACTGCTGCTTCAGTTTTCAAGATTGAACCTCACCATTTCATTGTCTGTAATGACAAGATGATTTACAGGAGTCACTGGAAAAACAGAGAAGGCAGGAGACACTCACAGGAGTTTATGGGAGTCAGACACAGAGCAATAAACCGATTCCAAGAAAAATTATGAATTTAATGTGTCAAGAAAGGAAAAGTTCCAGGAAAGCATGACAGTTTCAAAAAAAGTAGGTGTCACTCAGGTCCTTAGAAAGAATTTTCCTGTGTTTGGTCTTCAGCTGTTTTTGTGAAAATGTGGAAGGACAAATAGAAGCTGGATGAAGTTTTTTTCAGGGACAGTTCCATGAGGCAAATGAGATATTTTGCCATATTTTATCCCTCAGGGTGATTCTTTCTGACAAGAGCATGACCTCATAGAATGATCTCTAGACTCACTTCCAAATCTTATGACCACATAAAACCAACAGAAAGCAGAGAAAACTTCCCCCCAGATGTTTTTCCCAGTGTCACAGCACTGTGATTGCATGGAAGCTGCCATACTGGGTCCTCTTTTCCATCACTGATGCTGGAGCTTCCCCTCAAGCCAAACCTGTACTTTACTTGCAACAGCTTCAAAGTTTCAAAGCAGTAGGACATAGTTTCAGTGGGACAGCGGAGCAAAAGGCAGAAACCAGACCACCTCTTTTTTCACATAAAAGACATGGGACTGACAGAAAACTCTCCATTAGGTAATGAAAGAAACATTCTACCCAAGTCACTTGATGGCTGACACCGCTCTCAGTACTAATAAAGAACAAATGTTTCCTTATATGGTCAGATTTTAATATAAGGATTTGGCCTAACCTAGCTGTTATTAAAAATACAATCCTTGAAAAATGTACTTTTTAAAGGTATTTTGAAAGTCTCATTTGCTGGAAATGCACTAAAGATGATACAAACCATATGCTTTACTACAGCCTTGGAAAACAGACCTTTTCATTGGATAATGATGTGGGATGAGAGATATTTCATCTTTCATACATTTATTTGACAATGATGAATTTAATTCATTCTATCACATTGAATGATACATTTATATTCAGTATGTAGTTTAAAATTTCATAAATGATTAAAGTCTTTGCCGTTTTAATTATAATATGAAGGGAGCAGCTAGAACTTATTTGCAGAGAATAATGTGCAAGTCAATAAATTTGGTAAGTTCTCCTGACAACATATAAATGATGACTTTAGTTGCCTGACTACCTGTGGAAGGCAGCTCAATAACGAGAACCCTTGTGTTTCTTTTCCAGCAGAGTGAAGCTGGAGTCTGCTCACTTCCTAACTTCAACAGCCTCCTTTCAGCAACTGGTAGCAAACAATTCTCAGAGCTTTAACAGTTGTTCCGTACTCCTGCACTAATGAAAAAGGTCAGCTGGTGAAGCAGAGGACTGCAGACAGCTATCATCTACCAAGACGGGAGCAGTAATTTACCTCACCCGTGTAAAGAAGAAGAAGAAGAAGAAGAAGAAGAAGAAGAAGAAGATTCTTCACCCTGGGAGAATCAATAAGGGCTCTGAATACTCAAGGCAAGTAGCTTTTGACCTAGCTTTGCACTATGCAGGCAATGGTTTAGCTTTCTTCGTGCTCACCCCTCACCTGTTTGAATCACAGAGACCACACCTACTTAATCACCTGCACTAAATGCCAAACCAAAAGCCTAATGCAATGGTTTCATTGATTTCTTTTGGCTTTGGATGAGACCCACACGTATCAGCCACTATAAGGGGACTATCCAAGATCCAGTAGTGACATTAGTACCTGTCCACAAGGAACTGAACCAGTATCACACAAGTCAGACAAAAATTGTAGGTCTGTTACTGTCTCTTCATGCACTTTGGTTTAGGCATTGTAAAAGTGTTGGAAGGAACTTTGGATAACTTCATGAAAGTGAACATATTCTCCTCCAGTCCATACAGAATAACTGAAGAGAAAAACAGTTGATGAGTTGACCTTCACACAGTTTTCTTCCTCACAATTTGGAATACAGTAGAACCTAATTTATTTTATTTATGGTCTTTTTTGGCTTAAGAAATTTGCACAAAATCATGACACCCAGAGTGTTTATTTTAGACAGAGAAATATTCATAATCTTCTCAAGTTTAAAACAGCATAAAAACTAAGCAAAGTGTTATTTTTTTTCCTCTTATCCTAATTAAAAACAAAACAAACAATCAAACAACTAACAAAGTAATCACACAAATAAAGCAAATTTGATCAAATTTTGTTGAAAAAGAAAAATGGCTTTAGGCTGAGGAGTCATATGCCAAAGTATAGCCCAGAGCAGGTTAAACCAAAGGAATCAGAAAGTCTTCTGGAAAAGGAGGGCATGCAATGGAAACGACAACAGACCTTTAACTGTAGCAGTGCTGCTGGGTGCTGCTATAATGAACTGAAACCTACAATCTCGTAGGGTTAATAAGACACCTGTCTTGAAACTAGCAGTCATATTGGTTTTCCAAGCCTGCCACAATACTTAAAGTCTTGATGAAGTTCTTACTGTGCCAAAGGAACTTACTAACAAAGCCACTGAGTCAATTTAACCTAGTGAAACTGGACCCAGTAGACTGGGTTATCAGAGTTTTGTGTTGAGATAATTACAGCACTAAAGAGAGCATATGGGCTGTCAAGGCTGGCACATGGCCTGCGCCAGCTGTTACCTGGGTGCTTTGGAAAATCTACTGAACAGCATTTTGGACACAGAACAGCTATATGTAAGTTTTCCAAGATATCTAGTGGGAAATCCTCATAATAAATTTATTTTTTATGTGGGGAAGGATTACACCCAATAACATGACTGCAAGAAGTACAACCTTAAACTTTGAAAGGAAACTACCAGAGGAAAACAATTTTGCATGGTAGTGAAGTGTACCAATAGCAAGCTTCACTTTGCTATAGAAAGTAAACTATTCAAGAAATGAGCTTTTGTATAGCCCAGCTGAAAGCAACACTGAAACACACCTATTTAGAAGCTTTTCTAGAAACATGCCTCTGAGTCAATGGGATTTATCCTATTATTCCTGGTATTGCTACTCCATGAAAAATGTCTTCCAAATGCAATGTCATAGTTAATCAATTACTAACAACAGTTATTATTGATTAGCTGTGATGCTCTTACAGGGCCTGCCTTTATGAGGTAATATCAACCAAGGAAAACACTTCAAATAGGATGTATCCAATGAATTAGAGGGAAAATTTAAAGAGGAATCGAACCAAAACATGCCCAGACAGAATACAACAAATGTTAAGAACACACACCAAAATTTCATAACATGTGAGGACTGAAAATTACAACTATTGGATCCAGGAGAATTATAGTAAATTATATTAATTATTTCGATAAGTAGATTTAATTACCCAAACCAAACTTCCTAAGATGTGAGGTCATTCTAACTATGCCTGTAGTACTTGCAATGTCTGTGATCTGAGAGAATGACTGGGACACACGGAGACTGACAAGCCACGAGGGAGCCAATGCTTAATTTCCAAAAACTTAACCAGATGCATCAGAGTTTTGTGAGGAAAAACTGTTTACCATTACTATGGCTGGGATTAGTGGTGCTGCACCACTCTGAAAGCCCCTTGCAAGATCCCAATTCTTAGTTTCTCAAATCAAATTAAACTTAGAAAGTTGAGGTAATGAAGCTCCAGCTTCAGTTTCAAGTCACCTTAACGGGCAAAAATACAGATTCATTCCTCTGACATCATTACTTTCATGGACCTAATGCAAATATATCACTATTTGTTTCACATAATTCAATTTCATGTCTTCATGAATCTCTTGAGAAATTAGTGGATGGAAAATTTAAGATTTACAATCTCTTTGAACATGTCATTTCAGTAGGAACATAGTTAACCCTTATTTCCTCCTTTTCTGACTCAAAAATACAACAATTTCATTGCTTGTGAAGAAGGGATAGTAATAAGTTGGTTCAATTAATAATTTTCTGCAGACTGAAATTTTTAACTTTGTTGATCTGCATCAGCATTACTAATGCATAGAAAAGCTGAAGTACTAACAATATTGGTCCCATACTTTTTCCAAAGCAAAATCTGCCTTTTTTTAACTCTCTAAACCCCTATTTGATTGCAAGGGAATGTGGTTTAGAGTTGAAAAATTCAGTTATTATATTTAAATTTTTTAAACCCTGTCCCTAAAAACGTTAGGAAATCCAGTTGTATTACCTCAAAGTAAGTGCATTACTGAATTATATTTTGCAAGCTTTAGCAAAAAACAAAAAAAAATCCCCCAGAAGAATCTTAATTCTTATCTATGGAAGACATTAAACTCCTAAGAGCTAACAACTGGAATTAGTCCTTAAATCTCTAATGAGAATAATAAAACATGAATGCAGTTTGTGCTGTAACTTGATAAGGCCTGAATTTACTTGCTGTTAGTAAAAGTTCCTGATCCAGCAGTATGGCGTTTTACTCCCTGAGGTACAGGAAACAATATCTGTCCTTTAGGAGCATCCTCTGTGGTAAGCACTTCTTATCAGGGCTATCAAAGGACTGAGATAGCAGTGTAATATCTAGTAACAGCAGCTTTATGAGAAGATCCATTACTGATTTAAATCAATCTAAAGCAGGTAGTTCTGATTAACCCATTCAGAACAAAGCTGACCTCCTCGCAGGATTATTTCTTCTGAAAGTAATGCAAACTGTTTCTATGCTACCAGATGTGGCATGCACTGAATCCAAGTAGTAGCAGCAGCAGAAGTGTGGAGAAAATACCACAATGCTGTAAGCCACTTAAAAAATATATAATCCTTGTATTGAAACCTTGTCACTCTGCAAAGATATAATACTTTGTAGTAGTAAAATTTAATATTCTTGAAAATTCTGATTTGAACTAAACTAGGATACTGTATGCAGAAGGAATTAATTTAATTGAGCCTATCTAAAATCATCTTGCTGTCGATTTTGTCTGAAAATATATTTTTTTAATAAAAGTCAACATTTAAATACTGTTGACCAAAATTTTCCAGCAGAACACTTATTGGAAGGCAGTCTTCAGATTCTATTTGCCTCTAAGGATATTTTTATTCTTTGCAATGGAAAATGTAATTGTCACTCTTCTTGAATTTCCTTAAGTAAAATGACAATATTGTTATCAGTCAGCAGTTTAGCAAGTCACAGCTATTTTAATTTTGGTGTTTTCACTTTATATCAATGGAGATTCCCTCCCAAGTTTTAATTAAAATCCTTAAAAACACTGCTTATATTTTTTCATATGTCTTAAGAAATAAGGGGGTTAGATACACTTTTTAAACATTCCAAATATAATTCATTTAAATAATGATTTGCTAATTCGGCCAGTAATTAGGTAACAGAGGTCTCTAAGCATTACTTTTTGATTAGTGTTTAGAAAGACAAAAAACCCACTGCACTCAGTTTGACACAGCTGGGAAATGCCAATCCACTCCCGGCCAGGAGAGGCCCAGCAGACAAACACGAGAGCACATAAACAATACACATTGTTGACACCCTCTCACTACTTGCTAACTTCAGCTCAAGCAGTTGTATGTACTAAATGGTCACCTTCACAATTATCCTGGGCCTGATCCTGCTCTTTCCAAAGTCAGTCTGAGCTAAATTATTGATTGCAACAGTCAGTCCCTCGTGTTTTAGGAGTTAATGGGATCGAAGTGACATATAATCAGCATGCGTAATTTGAGGAGCTCGAACTTCTTGGATTCCCTCGTGACTTATTTTGGAGACGTTGCCTTTATTTCTGAACTATTCCTCTGAATAATAATAAGAAAGAAAAAGAAATTTGGATTCTAGCAAAGAAGCCGCTTGTTTCTCATCCCAATTTTCTCGGAGCTTGTTTAGAGCCGGACCTTGTAATCCTCCCATAATCCTTCCCCAGTGATATACTTTCCCACCCTTAGTCTAAATCCACTCCCTACCAGAAATAAAAAAAAAATCTTGGATAGGGTAAACACATGCAAAAACTCAGCATTTCTGTTTCTGTCTGCATTACAAAGGTTCACAGACCAAATGAAAACCCTTCCACATAAGAACTACTTTAATTAGTGCAATTTAGTATTCTCCACAAATGCAAAAGGTTACACTCTTACAGATTCTTTGATTTAAACATTTCCTATTAAACTGTGTAATTTTAGTTCAGTAAGTGCTTTCACAGTACTTTATGCAAACGTGAACTCTTTGAGATAACAAAATCAGCATGAATTTTGTATTAGAAATATATTGCAACATTAATAAAACAAAACAGTGTATTTTCTTATGATAATATAGTTTAAAGAAATAGGTTTATTTTCAAGATTCATACCATACAGGTGACAAACTATTTATTTACTCCTGCCTTTACTGGTAGCTGTATATTTCTTATTAGATAATAAATTTGATCTTCCAAACTATTTTGCTTGAGCATCAGAAAATATCCAAGTGCTAAAGGGAGAGATGGCACCTACAAATATGCTGCTGAAGTTCTCTCTCTTGATAACATTGGAAGCTGTTCTGTAACTTGATCAATTGCCTGCATCTACAGACTATTGCTTTTTAAGGCTGGTATGGGAGAGAAATATCAAAGCAGGCTGAGATATTTTCAGTTCTTCAGAAAGAGATGAAATTAAAAATCTCTACCTTCAGTACCTTTTCAAAAAAATCTTAAAAAGAGAAAAATCCTTTTTTTCTTCTGTCTGATTCAGGAATAAAATTTATGCTCTTTATATCACATATTGCTTTAACATTTTCAAAATGAAAGCTAAAACCAGGCCCAGAGCAATGGAGTATAGTTTTTAAGAGTGTCAAATTATCTTCAATAGCCATTTTTTAAATAAAATATGAAATCTTGAAGCAGACAGCAAAGAATTGTGTTGAGGGCAAAATCTTTCACTTAGACACAAATTTAAAGAACCCACATCCCTGAATCTTAAAAAACCACAGGAATATTGTTTTTTAATTGCCCAAGACTGCATATATCAGTAGTATGAATGACTTTCAGGTGTCAGTTTTAACAAAAGTTCCTCTACATTTATTTCTTTAAGCACACTACCATTTGGTAGGTCTGCAGACCTACAGGAACAGAAGAACAGTAGTATTTGTACAGGCTTTTTGTTCCAGGCTATGAATGTAATCCTGCATTTCAAGGTTACCAAGAGGAAGGAAGGCATTATCATTGTTTTTTCCGTCTGACTGTCCCATTTAGGTGATGTACATACTCTGAGCAAATTAATTGCTTTGAATTTTGCTTGTATTTATTAACTGAGATTAGAAAAGGCAGTAAAACACTATATCAAAGCATTATGGAGAAAACAACCAGAATCAATCTTTTTCGTTTGTCACAGACAGCACTTATTTAAATCTAAAATATGTTCTTTGCTGTCCTTGGTCTATTCTGGTAGATAGTAGCTTGTACCAAATATAGGGCTACAGAATCCTCTCTTCTCTTTGAACATAAAAAACCAGAAACAATAAAAAAAAAAAAAAAAAGACATCTCAAACTTTTAATAATAGAAGGAGAATAACAACAAAAAAGCCCCACCAAAACCCTGTAGTCTGTAAGATCTCTGCTTCTTAGCTAACTAGGTTTTATTTCCATTTTCAAAAATCCTAAGTGCATTATTTTTGCAGGGCTAAATTCCAGAATTTAATCACTGTGCCCCATCATTCAGACATTTATTGGGGGGCAAACCCTGCAATAACAAGAAATTCAGAAGGGCCTTGTAAAGAGAAAAAGTCAAAATTGCTAAGTAAAACTGTGCATTATAACTCCCTAAATAAGGCAGCTACACATCACATTTCTCATTCAGACAATTGTGCAAGAAAAGCATTACCTGACTGTAATCATTTAGACTCAGAAATTAATTTAAAATAGACATGCTTGCATGTATCCAACAGTGATTCGGTCTCCCCAGTTTTTGAAAGTTTGGTCTCTGAAACACTGCGACACCATTGCCTGCTCATTATTATTTTTTAAACAAAGTAATACTGAATCTCCCACATAGGAAGGAAGATAAGTAACAATATAGTGCAGGCTCCAAGTTAAATCTGGTTCAGACAGCGTAATAATGATGTCATTAAGTCTCCGAGCTGAATGGGAATCAGACAGTACCGTAGTACAGCTGCAGACATAAATCTGAAAGAACTTTTTTGGCTACATTCTCAGACTTACCTTGAAAGATATTTAGGAGCTCCAGCAATGTGAGTTGAAAGAAATGTTCTCAAAGGGAGGTTTGCAGACTGAAGAACCTGTGTAGGCCTTATAGGCACTTTCTTCTGTGGCACAGGAAGGAACATTTTGTTAAATGAATAAACTAAGAGAAATAATTTCAGAAGAAGTGCAAACCAGAAAACAAATAAACCTTAATACCACCACAAATAAATGAGACTAAGGCAATTGTGGGACTGCTCAAAGCCTTTTTGCCTTGCTGAATGAAAGCAATCCCTAAGACTGAATGGGTAATGAGATCCTGGCTCCTGAGATTTTAGCTTTCTTAATCATGTTCATAATTAATTCAAGAACATTGATAATTTCATTACATTCTTTTTGTCTTATCAATAAATGATGTGCCTGCACTTTTGGTCCTGTGTACAGGGAGAAAGGAGATGCTTTGGGTAATATTGCACCAGGAATTGTATATGTATATATGTATATATACATGAGTATATATATAATCTATATGACCCAAAATAGGGATATGGTAGTTATTATCCATAACCAGGCCTCTATTATCAGAATATGATGGCAAGCAGTTACAAATAATTAATAAGCTTTTTATGCAGAAATGAAAAACCTTTTAAAGAAAAATATGCTGCAAATAGAATTCCTGTATGAAAGATACAAACCCAGAAAAAATATATTTTCAGACATATTTAAGAATGGATTTCACATGAACTCAAACTACAAATATATTTTTTAAGCATCTCTATATATCTTGTTTTTAAAAAAAATATCTTTTGAAGAAAAAGCCAACTTCAGCTCCTTTTCGTATTTGGAGACATGTGCCCTTCTGCTTGTCCTTCCAAACACATTTCCAGTATCAGCTTACATCTGACACCAAGCTATACTCACCCACTCAGTTGAAACTGTCTAGGGCTTTTTACATTGTGGGTTTTTTTGGTGGAGTGTTTTTTTGTTTTGTTTTGTTTTTTTTTTATTATTTTTTGTTTTTTTAATGAAGACTGAAAGCTTTCTCTTTATCTAACAGTCAGTCAAATGGGAAGCATCCCTTTAGGATTTACTACCTGCTCTGTGTAGTCTTCAACAAAGCAACAAATCAGTTTTGCTCCCTTTTTTGTTGTTACTTTAGAGGTATCATCGATTTTAGACAGCAGAGTCTGTAGAAGTGAAAGTGTCTGACTGGGAACAGACTGCTGTGTTACTTGCTCTCACTTGCACCTTATTTCATTCTGACATCAGTGAAACCATCCATGGAGAACATGTCCCTGCACAAGAGAAAGCACCATAAATGGGTTGCAAACAGTTTAATAAATGATTTCAAAACACAAGCTACACTCAGGAATTGTCTACCACCCTGTAGGAATCTCTGCATTCTAGCAGACATTTAAAAAAAATAAAATCAGGCATTTCCTCCTTAAAGGCAGGTTAAATGTCAACTTAAGGACAAATATATTCCCCACCAAATGTTCTCATTTTCCACTCTGTTGACACTGGCTTCATGGGGATGTTACTCCACTGAAGGTCTGCGTGGTTCAACCGGCCCGAGGTGGCTCTGAGCCAGCACAGCATGTGACAGGTCACCTGGGTGCTACATATTCCCCTGTAAAGAAAGAGCACTGATGCATGTACAGATAAAGGGTTTCCATCCTGAGGATACTTGTGAGGGCTAGGGAAGGAAATAAGCCTGAATTTCATGTATGTGTAATGTTTTGGGGTCATGAGTAGCTACACACATATCACTGCTACTGCTAAAAAAAGAGACCAAGGAGCAATCCCTGGTCCAAGGTCAGATAACACCAACAGACTGCAGCCCACACTGCTCACAGATACTGCCTTGGAATAGAGGTTGCTGGGGAGACCTCACCCAAGGAGCCCAGAATACAGCTGTGGAACATATCAGCAATTCAGCAGGGTGGACAAGGTGGGTACCACACTTAGCCTGGTCTCCCAGCCTTCACTTATCTTTGATGACTCTGATATCCAAAGAGGTGCTAAAAAGTCTGGTATTAAAGATCTAGAGCAACCCTAGAAGTTAAGCAGCTCAGGAGAATTGTCAAGCAGTTTTGGTTCTTTAAAGGATTTGTCAAGGGATAGAGAAGGCAGAATAAAGGATCTACTACAGTGTGAAAGTAAAGCTTTCCCTCTTCAAGTTTCAAGAAATGATATATGAGGATAAGAAGAGGTAAAATCAGGTAAACAGATTAATTAGGATGTTTGATGTGTTTAACTGAAAAGACAGGCCCTGAACCATCCTTTGTAGTGTCCCTCCTAGATTACCAGCACTGTTCCTTGGGGCTGTAAAAACAAATCCAAATCGATTTAGGCAATCCAGGTACTCTTATTCCCAGTGGAGACAAGAGTGTGCAAGTCTTGAAGAGGCCTTTACCCCAGTGCTCTGAGCCTTTGTGGCCATAGCCATAAACTATATTATCTGAATTGCCTCCTTGGTTGGGGGGGGGGCGGGGCTCATCTCCCCATTCACAATGTAAAAAGCCACTGACTACATTCTCAGTTGAGGCATTTTAAGGGAATACCTGGAATTAGGTGGAATACCATTCCTGGATACAATTAATTAATACTGAATGAATTCAATTAAGTAGAAAACACTCCCCCTTCATCCTTGCTGTTTTCAGAGGGCAGAATTCAAGATAAGTAGGTTCAGATCCTGGATTTTGATTAGGTTGTTCTTGCTGTAGGTCAGTGTAATGCCTTCAGGTGTTATGAATCCAAGCTTTATTGCTGAGATCAGCAATTGTAATCCCTCTCAAATTTAGGGCAACATTTCTTTGAAGCAAGTCTGAACTATAAATAATGTGGAAATCTCTCTGAACTTGATTATAATTTTTACTGCAAGAGCTATTGACAAGATGCTAAGCATCTTTGGCTGGTCCATGGAGCTTTTCAAGAGTAGTCTCGAAACTGAAGCTGTTTATGTGTTTGAAATACCTGACCTTTTTTTATCTAGTAATTTATATATCATCTTAGGTCACCCATGCTTTATTCCTAATCTTTAAAATGTAAGTACTATTCCTTGAATTTGAAACTGTCTCATCAGAGCAGAAACCTTAAAATGTTCTAAAGGATTTGGAGAACCATCCTGAAATTCATGAGAAGAATCCATGTCACAGTTACTGGTAGTTATCAACATTTTTTCCACACATAAACCATCTATAAATTCACAATAACAACCATTATAGTCAAGTTTATAGAATGGCACTTAAAAAATAATTCCACTCATATAAGCATGAGCAAAATTACGTGGGGTTCGTAGAATGACCTGATTACATGAGAAAGAAGTCCAAAAAGAGCAACACGGAATCACTTAGCAAGGCAAGCTGTTGCCTGTGACAGTGATGTATGAGACATAGGTGATATATGTACTGGGTGGCTTTATCAGTAAATCATTGAGTTATTTACTTCCCTGAGGAACTGGCCTGTCCCTGGAAAAGACTGCACTGTGAGATGCACCAGTGGGGAATAAATATTGGCAAAACAGTCAATTTTGATTTGTTCACATGAAAGAATCATAAAATATAATTTAATAAATAATACACCACAGATGTACTGTCTCTTCTAAGTACTAGTGCTTTAAAATGGCAGTATATGGATCTCCCTGTTGTTTCCCTCATTAACGTGAAAGGAAAAATCTCCACAAAATTTGTTTTAAATAAAGCATTTAGCGAACACATCCCTGGCAGGGTGCAAAGAGTTGAACATTGAAAAATAAGAACACAGAGTATGGAGCTCAGAAACCGAAAAGATATAATATCACTTTCTTTTCTATACACTGCATATTAAAGGTAGAAGACAATCTCTACCATCTGCAAGGAACAACTGTTAGGCCACTGCAATTTCAACCTTCTCCTATGGACCTTTGCCATAGGGCCATCCATGGGGACTCTCAAGCACAGCAATGGACTGGGTGCTCCCCAGAACCCCTCAGCTGGCAGAGCAGATATAAAAACAGCCACTTGTGCCTCTCCCCTTCCCAAGCCGCTGCGCTTGCATAGGCAGGAGCATCCCCTGTGCTTTGCACCTGGGCTTCAGCACCTTGCCCTCAGATTCACTGCATGAATGTGCTGCACGCGTGGTTTGAGAGAGAGCTCAAAAGGCTATCCTGGTGCTCAGCCTGACACTGATGTATAAGACCCTTAGCTCCTTGTCTTGTAGCAATTTTTTTGTGTCTGATTTTAACAAATCTGAGTTAAAACCATGTAGACTGAAACACTACAGAATATGTACATGGTCAAACTGCAAAATAAACAAAAAATAATCCATCATTGACACAAACACTATAGCTTCTTACTACATCAAAAATAAGGAAAAAGGCTTAAATGCTGTAAACAGTTGCTGTGCAGAAAACAGCTCAACATTACAGAGTGTTATAGAAGTGTTTCTGCTAACATTAACACCATTTTCAGAAAAGCTTTACACAAATAAAGAAAAATCAGACACTAATTTTCAGAGTAATAAAAGCAGTGACAACTTTATCACTGCTAATGTGCAGAAAATGATTGTTGTGATGCATAGCATATTATGGCAGAAGTGCAAACAAAATACTTTTTCCCTCTTTAATTCCCCCACAGCATGGTCATTCATTGGAATTACATCACATTTCCAGTGCCACAGAGTGAATTCGCCTTATTCTGATTTGGGGCTCCTATTCATGTGTACTTTATTTTCTTTTGGTTATTATGTGAGAGCTTTGAAGGATCTCAGCCTAAAGCCTACACATTCCTAATGCTATATGCCAATATTTTCAAATCAGAAGTGTGAAGTACAGTGGATATGGTAGTCACCTTGGTCATGAAAACATGACTGGACATTAAATCGTGGCCTGACTCAAAGAGTAGTGACCAGAAATGCAATAGCCAAGGAGTATCTGGCTACAAGTAGAATTCCTTAAGGCTTCATGCTAGTCCCAATAACATCTTAACTGTCATCCCAGACAATGAAGTGGAAAAAATCCTCAGCATGTTCATGAATGACCTCAAGACTGGAAGCACAGTTATTATGCTGGAGGGCAGCCATTCAGAGGGATCTCAACAAGCTAGAGAGAGGAGCTTAAGGAAAAATCACAAAATCCAGTAAAGAAAACTGCTAAGTCCTGTTCCTGTGTCAGAATAACTCTATGGATCTGTATAGAGTGCTGGAAAGCTAGAAAGCAGCTTTTCAAAAGATGACCTAGATTCTGGAAGAAAATACTTTGAGCATTTGTCAAGCACCATGCTCTCACGGAGATGTGGACCAAATGCATACTGAGCTCTTGTGACAAAATTATAGCCTGCAAGTCAAAAGACATGATTATTCCTCACCATTAGACACCTCTCTGCCTGCACCTGGAATAATGTTCAGCTTTGGACTTTCCAGTAAAAGAAAGATATTGACATATTGGACCAAGTCCAGCAAGGGACCAGCAAGGTAGCTGAAGCCTTGGAGATGAAAATACAAAGAGGAAGCTGAGACAGTTTACTCAGGATGAATGAATATAGCTCCAGGCAGCCTGACGCAGATAAACTGCATTGAGTGGGGACCAGAGCACCCCCTCCAGCTCGGGTTACTCTGCTATTCTGTGAACAGAAAGGAGTTGAAGAATGTCATGACATATTGTAGACATAAAACCATAGTACATTCAGAAAGTGCTCAAATCATGACCTGTACAGTCCCAGGTTTCCTGTACTCTAAACTTGAGCGTTGTAGGTGAATCAGTGTCATCAGTTCCTTACAGTACTTCTGTCCATGCATCTCCTACCACTGCCATTTTTTCATTAATCAGTTTAAATTTCATGCAGAGAACAATGTTAATTGCATCAAAGCTTCAAAGCAACTGTAACATTTTTTCTCTCTCTAAACAGACATCTTAATGAATGCTAAACCAACCATTAGAATGTAAGGCGTTAAAATGCTATATACAGTAGTTCTGTTCTACTTGCTCTGACCTACTCAAATGTCATTTGCCTAAAGTATTTTTAATACCAAAAATGATCAATTATTTCCAAGTCAGAGTAGCAATAGTCACCAAAGGCTTCTAGAAATGAAAGTGTTTTGAAGATCCTCTTTATATTACAATTATTTTATAAAGGGTTAAGTATCATAAATATGTGACCTAATCCCAAACATCTGCATTCTAACCTCCACTATTTGTTTGTTCTCCAAGTTTCAGCTCCTTTTAGAGATCAGAGCTACCTCTGGTTCTAGTAACAGTAGGAACATCATACACATTGCTTCTTCACATTACATACAGTGGAAATCCACTCACTCATATGTACATGTGAAACAATGTAAAAAAGATGCATGTAAGCCACATATACCTGAG
Source organism: Aleadryas rufinucha (assembly GCA_013397815.1). NCBI lineage: Eukaryota > Metazoa > Chordata > Aves > Passeriformes > Aleadryas > Aleadryas rufinucha. Next base: position 36,081 of record VZTH01017871.1, on the reverse strand, counting down.
CCAGAAGGATGTAACAGAAGAGGAATTTATAAAATGCTTTTTATGCACAGGCAAGAATATATGTCATTGCAACTGTTTCAAGGAGCAGATGGGTAAGTACGTGTATTGATAGTGACACAAAAGACAGAAGATAAGATTGGTCAACAGCACATAAGAGCTGAAAATTACAAAAATAGAAGAAAGGCATGAAGATTACCAAAAGGGTAATTAGAAACACCAGAGAGAGAAAAATGTAGTTGTTGTGGAAATAACAGAAATCAGAACAGGAAAGATCTGCAGTAGATAGAACTTGCACTGAAAGCCATAATCATGGAAGATATTAAGCATTTGCATTAAAAAAAAAAATCTGTTGATGTAGCTAGAATAGTAGTATTCAGTTAAATACTCCTGAAACTGGAAGCTGCATTTACAGTAATTTACATTTTAAAAGAAAAAAATAACACAAAAGGTCATAGGAAAGAGAATAAATTCCAAATGCTGTTTCATAACTTTGTACAAAAGAATAAAGTGAGCTCCTTTTGATTGAATTTGAATTGACAGCAAAAAATTCTCATTTACCCTTATTTGATGCTTCATTGAGTGACTTGTGGTTCGTTACCAGCTTTCTCAATTGATACATCTCTTTGCAGCCAAATAATGGATAAGTGGCACACGCTATGAAATATGCATTTCACTAAGAAACTGCTTTCCACATCTTGAGAACCCTGGGAAGTATTTATGCTTGAAATTAAACCAAACACTAAGCATTGATTTTAATATGTTTAGATGAAATCAAATTGCCCTAACTGCATTAACACTGTGGAACATGCAGTAATCCATGTATTTTATGGGCTGATAAATCTGAAACTACAGTAAATGCATAATTATGCCATCAGTGATATCTGTTTCTGGTGCCTATTACTCAGATATCGTGCTATCTACAGCTTTATGCATGAAAGTAACACCAAGGAAGCAATTCATTTTTCTCACAAGTTACTGAATTAGTTTTAATCAAAAATCAATGCCATTAATCAACTACATTTGTCATTTCAAGGAACAGTCTTTTGCTTCCTTGCCTATGGAGCACTGACTGACTTTGAGGAAGCTTCCTGCATTAAATACTTGGAGAACTGCAATTTTGTTGAACCTGTGCTCATTTCAGTTCCTAATGCTATTGTTTTTCCCATGCACATTAGCATGATTGTCTCAAATCTCTTTCCATGTTAGCCAGAGAAGCATTATTTTGATAAATTCCACTCCAGGACAAAAATTTAAAAAAAGCCCAAAACCTCAGACTGCATACTGCTCAGATAAATACTGGTTCTAATACTCACAGAAAACATTCAGATATGTTAATGGAGGAAGAGAAAAATGGAAGGGGGCAAGGCACAAAATGGGAGGAAAGAATGGCAACAGGGAGGAAAGACAGGAGAAAGGGAGTCACCAAACCATCATTTCCAGAAAATGCCATATCGGCAACTGCAGGGTTTGGATTTTCTTTTTTATTTCTGATGCTGTTAGAATGATTTTTTTTTTTTTTTTTTGATTCATTGACAAATGAGGAGAAAATATGAAATTATTTTGACAAATTGAAAAAATTAATATTTCACATGAACCTTTTCTTTTATAAAAGTAAGACTGATCTGACAAGGAGTTTTGAATTATTCTCAAAATGAAAGAGCTGGCCTGGAACTCAGGACCAAGAGCAATGCTAAGAAAGGCAGCAGCTTCTGGGTTCTATTTTGAGATCTTTTCTATTTTCTGGAAACTTATTGGGATCATTCAGGGATTCCTGGGAAGCCTTCAGGAAGTGTCAGGTTGCTGCTTCTTCTCCATGAGGATAACTACAGGAGTCTGTAACTTCCAGGAAACTCTAGGTCTGGGACATTGTGGAGAAACCTCTAAAGATCATCTGAACCTTGAACTATTGCAACAACTAATCAAGAACTTGTTGCACAACTGGTATTCACAACAGGGGATTCTGCTTTAATGCCACAAGACCTTCTCTAGTAACCAAGGAACCCAGTCTGAGGATCTCTAGTAAGGGAGGGAATCCACCTGAACAAGCAGGGAAAAAGCATCTTTGCCAGTATGCTGGCCAGCCTGGTGAGACCTTTAAACTAGGATGGGAGATGAAAGCTAATAATCAAGTGAGGGGGATGGCAAGCAAAGGGTGGGCAGAAGAAACCTCAGTCATCAAAACCAGGTTTTAGGGTCACCACCTCAACCACATGTACATACATACAGGACATCATGGGAGAAGTTCTCATGCCTTTTCTGGGAAACCAGTACAATTGGGTGCTCCTGCAGTATGTGCACACTGTGCATAGCACGCGGAACAAACCACAGGAAGAAGAGGTATGCGTGCAGTTGCAGAGTAACTGTCTTACTGAAATACAGATATGGTGGGATAGCACACACAGGTGCAGTGCAGGAATGGATGGATAAAAGTTCTTTAGGTATGGCAGGCCAGGGTGGCTAGGGTGAATGGAACAAGAAAAGCAAAAGCCCTGCTGGAACTGAATCCGGCACTGATATAAAAGGCAGCCAGAAGGGATTCCTCAGGTTACAAAGGTAAGACCAGGAAAAATAAGGGCCCACTGCCGACTGGGGCAGAAGACCTGATGTGGAAAAGGGTGAGATACACAATACCTTCTTTTCTTCCCTCTTTATTTGCCTTTAGCAATCCCAGGTCCATGAGGCCTGTGAGAAAGTCTGGAGTAAGAAAGACTTACCATTGCTGGAGAAAGATCAGACTAGAGAACATTTAAACAAGCTGAACACACAACTCCATCAGATTTGATAGGATACACCCGTAAGTGCTAAAGTAGCTGATCAACCTCTTTGAAAGGTTATGGAAGTCACAGGAGATTCTTGACAACTAGGAGAAAGGCAGTGTTTCTTCTAACCTCAGGAAGGAGGATCTAGGGAACAGCAGGTTGATAAGACTCAAGTCCTTCCTGTTAAAAATGATGGAACAGATCTATCTGGAAACTACTTCCAAAACATGAAAGAAGGAAGGATGATTTGGATTAATCAGCATAGATTTATTAGAAGGGAATCATGTTTGACCAAACTCATAGCCAGCCTGCCTGCCTGCCTTCCTTCCCTCCTTCCTTCCTTCCTCTCTGTCTCTCTCTTCCTCACTTTGTCTTTTTCTCTCATGTTCTCTTCTTTTTTTATTCTCTCTGCTTTTCTTTGACACGAGGAAGATGAGCACTGTGTTTGGAGATGACTCTCCTCATTATGGAGAGCCTAGATGATGGTTATCCAATTTTTACATAACTGACATGATACTCTTCAGGTACAATACAGGCATCTGACAGAAAGTGCACTTGCTGAAGTGCTAGTTTGGTCAACAGAGAGAAATAGGTATTGTTATTCTGTGTTCATCTCATCCTGAAGTAGATACATACATTGGTTAATTAAACTGCTTCATGGCAGCACTTTTCTTTTATTCTCATAGTGATTGCTCAGATACAGAGGTGTAAAATGTAAGTTTACATATTTTTAGGGGTTTTTAATATATAAACCAATATTTTTTTAAAAAAGGAAAAAAACTTTGGTTTCTTTTCTTTCACTAAGCTGGTGAAACAGAAGTGTAGCTGAGTTATACCTGTTGGGAGACCCTTTTTACTACAGGGTATTGGGGTTTTTTGACTGCAACATAAGCTATACTGTCATAAAAACTGCTATATAACTGTAGCTGCTTGAAGAGGTTTGACATCACTCCACTACCTCACCATAATTCAAGCTACAAAACTTGAATACTGACAATCTTCAAATACACCAATACATATGACAGTTAGTGCCAGGTTTGGTGATGAGATAAAAATCCATAAGTTCATGTGATTTGATATGTGCTTGCTGTAGAAGAAGAGAGGTCATCTGCTGACAGATGCTTTTGATTAGCACATTTCAGTTTTGTATCAGATCCAGGAAGAACATATTAATATTTACTTCAAATAACGGCATACACCCTTTGTTATCTAAAAGCCTGGCTGCTATTGCTCCCTTTCCTACTGTCTGCAGAGGGAGCAAAGAATGATGCTTCCACCCTAAGTGTCCAGCAAGGCTCCTGAAGGAATGCAGCTGTCAGTCCAGAGCAACCTCCTTTAGGCACCATAAAACATCTAACCAGATAGGATTCTGAACACCCAGAATTAACAGACTGTGATCATTCTTCACACACTGTGTGGTGGTTCAGAGAACACAAGTTACAGAATTAATGTTTTACTGTCCAACCACTAAAGTAATTTTTTCAAACTGGGACTAAGGTGGCTAATTATTTTTGAAAGTTAATAATAAGATGTTTCATGCTTAATTGCATTGTGACTGTGCCTACAAGAGCCAGCTATTAATCAAGATGTTGTTATGTTCAATGCAGTACAAAGATAACATAATAGGATAGCCCTGGTTCTCTTTTTGCAAATGCCAGCAAATGGTATGACTTTTACCATTAATTCCAGAAATTTATGCCGGGATCAAATTAAATAGTTCTTCCCTCTCTTTTGCTGCTTGTGGTCCTTGCTGTGTAATTTCATGCTGTTTTGTTCTTGATTCTGGAACAAAAATAAATATGAAGAACAGTTCCACAAGGAATGGTACTGTAATTCTTTACTCCATTGCTGGAATTAACAAGATTTTTTTAAGGAACAAACTTATTTTTGTAAAACTGCTACTAAAATAAAAATATAAACAATTATTGAAAATATATAGTCACAAAAACCCCATTAAATTTATCTCTTAAACAGGTTTATTACTTCACTACATATTTGAATAAAGATTTGTCTTCTGTAGCTTTGGCACGAGAACAGATTTATTTAGTTTATAGAAACAATTATTTTTTCTCCATCATCTACCCAGAATGGAATTGTTTAGGAGGCATGTGTGCTTTGTCAAATGTTATTCTGGCAAAAACAATCTGTTCAAATACATTTAGATCTCTCAATAAATATATAGGCATCAGTATTTTTATTTTTTACAAAGGCTTCTAATTTATCAAGCTTTTTTATTGCATGTCACTGGAAACATGCAAGACAGGTGCCTCACCTACATTAATATTGCTGCTCTCTTATGTTATTCAGGGCAGATTCAGCAACCTTAGTATTACTGACACAGCTAATACCATGAAATACATGCAAACATAGCATCAAATTTAAGGGATGCCATCACACTGATCTTTTGGAAGCTTAGGAACACAAGACACTTCTCAAAGTTGGACATCTTATGCTGGAAGAAGGGCAGTTACCAGTCCTGGGCTTGGTGTGACATTTCACACTCCTTTACAAAGCTATATCTGCGTCATTTTCTTTCTCAGATATTACTCTGTCAGTGGCACCCGGAAAAGTTCAGCACCTTTGGAACAAACGAATTTCACAAATGTGTGGTCATCCTTCCCACTATTTTCATTTTTGCCATTACAACTCAAGTCACCTATGGACTACTAGAGCATGGGAATGAAAATGGAAACACATCTCTCAGTTATACAGAGTGTATGGGATGCAATACATACTAGGATTATTCTGCTTTGCCCACCTATTTCTTTAGGATTTCCTGAGGAGAAGGCAGGCTATATACTGCATGGACAAAGCACATCAGGTAAGTCAATGGGCTTTGGCCAAGCTGCCCTGCGAGCAAAGAGAATCTTGCCATTGACTTGGCTAGGCTGCAGGTGAGAACAGCCTATATTTGCATTCTTGCACACCTGATGGCAGTAAAAACAAGCTCTTTTTTATGCCTTCCTTTAAAAATGTTTAAAAACCAGCTGAGGAAATGGCTGTTAACACAACTGCCAGCATATTTAATAACCTCAGCTTCTAATTCCTAGCTCTCAATTTGTTTTATCCAAAGTTTAGCAGAACTGAGAGTGCTTGGGTTAAATAGCTCCTGCACTGGAGAAACTCCCCTCTCTACCATTGCTCAGGAAGCACAGGGAATGAAAAGATGTCTCTTTGGCAGCTGGTTCATTCAGCTTGCCAACCGAGCACGGAATGATTAGCAGTGCACTGCAGAATAGAAACTGGTAACAGTACCAGTGGTGCAGCAGCTACATCATCCATAATGACTGAAGAAAATACCCTAGGTTTCGATTTCTTAGCCAGCTTCACATTTCATACACAGATTGCAGTTACCACGTATAGAGAATTACATTCCTAGAATAATTTCTGACTTAGGGATCTTGACTCTTTCACAAGTTCAGCAGGTCTGTGTCACTTAAATTACATCTCCTTAATGTATCTCTCTTTTTCCTTCTTGAGGGCTATCCCCCTAAATTCTTTTACTTCACATTCCTTACTCTCATAACTTCCCTCTTTTTTTTCTGCCCTATAATCTAAAACCATTCTGTCTCTTCTCCAGTGGAAAGTGTCCCTGACCATGTCAATGATTTATACTTAGAAGATATTTAAGGCCCCTCCCCTTCAACCCACACCATTCTATGATTCCATGACATTAACCATCTCTCAAATCAATTAACATAATTATTTACTGATTTGGTTTTTATCATTAAGTAAATTGCTACTGTCCATTTTCTTGCTTCTATTCTACTTACCTTATGAATCTTGTGATTATTTTTCTTCCTTTTCCCCTCTTCTTTCTACATATTTGTGGAAGAAGTTCTATCCTCTTTCATTTTGCCTACTCTAACTCAAGTCTTTCTGCTACACTTCAACACTCATTTCTTTTTATTTATCTTCATGATTTCTGAAATACGGTCATTTTACCTGGTTCTGTCTTGTTATCAGGCATCTGACACAAAATACAAAATTGTTCAGCAGCTTGCTCTTCCACACTTCCTTTCTACTGAAAATTGACATAGTTAAGGGACTTAAAATTAATTTTCCATAGCTTATTGACCTAGTCATACATGTTTTTTGCAGATGTGACTTTCTTATTCCAGGTAATAAATTGTCCTGTGGTTAATATGAATGGCAGGTCTACAAAATATTGCAATGTGAGTCTGTTAACGTTCTATGACATATATTTCATTAGGAATAGGAGGTAAAAAAAAAAAGGTCTCACCTCTTATTGTCATCTCCTTAAGGAAGAAAAAATTGTTTTGTGATAGAAGATGCTAAAATATTCAGACTGTGCACAGAAGGCAGAGGAGATGTAGCTTTGTTTGAAAAAATAATCCTGCCATTTTCATAATGCTTGGGCTGATTCCTAGCACATGATTCAGTCAGGATGTAGATACATACCTTCCAGTTGTCGAAAAAAGTCTCCTAAGGTAGGTAATTCAACCCTCTTTATAAAAAATAGCTATCATCTCAAATACCTGTTAAATGATGAACTTCCTTTGCACCCTGCCTTGGATGGTAGGGCAACTCAGGCTCGTAAAATTATTGAATTCACTGATCGCTATGTGTTTTGGAGTTGTCGCTGTGAGCCGCTAGCCGCGTGCAATAACCAGACTGGATCGGGTGAGGCGAAATTCTGATTTTATTATTTAATTCTAAAACTTATATAGACTTCTAAAAGTTCCTCCGGATTGGGTCAATTCAAAACCTCCCCCTAGGCCCATAGGCCAGGCTGAACTGCCCATCTTTCCAGAGACAGTTTCAATAACATCCAAACCTTATCTTTATTTATAAAACATAGGGAGAAGAAGAGAAAAATTCCCATGGGAAAGAGTCTGTGTTACCACATGGAGTCTCTTCTATTTCCATGGCTTTATGCTACAGCCCTTTGACAAAACTTTCTTAGCACCCTTCATCCAAAATATTTTAGACAGACAGTCAATCTCTTGATAAAATTGGATTGCATCATTTCTAAGAAGAAGACTGATACAATGTTGTCCATCTTTCTTTTTTGAGGCATGGTATCAGAAGAGCTGGAATATATCCCTCTTAACCTCAGTCTAGCACTGGAGAGTAGAATTGTTTATGGTTACACTTACACTAGAAAATCAAGGCCATGATAGAAATGGTAGAGCAGAATGGGTACCTGTATTCTAAAACTCAACCTTTTCTTCCTTCCAAAACACCTACTAGTAACCATTCTTGTCTGTCTCCTGAACAACACTCAGTCATCATCTGGCAGAGGGCAAGACTGTAGAGGGCTAGTTTGCACAGCTTCAAAATTACATGTATCAATCAATGACTAATTGCAGGGCTCAGTGTATGCCAGTGTTGGAGCCTGTAATTTGGGCCTGTTCAGTTTACTGGTGAAGATGTTTTTGACTTGATAAAACTAAGAGCACAAACACCTCAATCTGCACAACATCACTGGAATGGAAGAGAAGCACAGCTGGAACTATTGGAGGATCCCCTGCCACAGAAAGGGAAAAAGTGGCCTTCCAGTTCCCAGGGGAGTGAATAAGACATAAACCTTTTCTCCTTAGAGCTCACTCATCTCAAAAGATAGGCAGTGTGCAACTATAAGAATGACTGTGAGTAATGGGCCATTAATTCTCATTTGCAAAATGAGACAATATGATCCCATTTTTTACAAGAATGATAAAATGGAAAAGTTATTTATTACTTTGCCAGTTAGAAACTGGCTTATGCTATGGACAAATTATTTTGAAATGTCCTCTATAATTGTGCACAAACAGTACAACTGGAAAAAATAGAAATTAAGTAAGGCTACTTCTTAGAAAACAAGGCATTTAAAAGTTGTTACAGGATCTGTGAACTGTACAGTTTGACGTACCAGCAGTAGTTTCTATGGAATGGGAGCCTATTCAAATGGACAAGAGGCCAATACAACTCAAGCCTGAGCAAACAAAGTCCAGAAACCTTGTGAGCTGAGCTTTTCTTTAAACAAGATAATGCTTCTCTTCTTCTGGTTAATTCTGCATGGCTGTTAACTTCTGTGTGAACTGGGAAGACTTCTTTGCAGGTGAGTCTGCAGATGAGGATGCACATTCATAGTTGACATTGATAAGAACATAGGATAAATTCATACATATGTGTGCATCAACAAATATATTTCCAATTGCGCACAAAGGGGAAGAGTTTTCAAGATTTTTTTAAAGAAATTTATTTAGCTGTTTTTCATGTCTCAGGTGAGCTCATTAATAAATTAGAACCAGCTTATAAAACTGGATTTTACATACCACCTGAGTATTATAGAGGATGGACATCATAAAAAGGAGATTTGATTTCCTGTTCTAACTGCACTGGTACCTTCAACACTGTAGTAAGTTTACCTTGGTCAGCCGGGAAACATCCACCCAGGCTCTCTTCATACCTCTCCTCAACAGAATGGGTGAGAAAATAGGATGAGAACCTCATGGATTGAGATAAAGACAGGGAAATCACTTACAAATCACCATAATGGGCATTACAGACTCAATTAGGGAAAATTAAAGTAAAAATTGAGTTGGAAGGTTAAAAAAAAAAATCCACCCTGCTCCTTCTCCTTCTCCTCAGGCTTAAGTTTTCTCCTTCAGTCTCAACTCCTCCACTCCACCGACTCCAGGTAGTACAGGGTGATGAGGAAGGGAGGTTGTGCTCAGCCCATAACAGCTTCTCTTTTCTGCTCCCTCCTCACTCTGTTCCTCTGCTCCAGCTTGGGTCCTTCCTTTAGGCTACAGTACTTTAAGGACTGTTCCAGCATGAGTGCTTTCCACGAGGCACAGTACTTCAAGAACATGCTGCTCCACTGTGGGTCCCCCCAACAGGGCACAGGTCCTGCCAGAAAACCTGCTCCTTCCTGAACTCTTCTCCATGAGGTATGGTTCCTGCCAAGAGATTGCTTTGGCCCAAGGTCTTCATACTCTGCAGTTTGGTATCTGGTCCACCGTGGCCCTCGCTGTGGGCTGCAGTGGATATCTGCCCCTCCATGGAGCACCTCCTTCCCCTAATCCTTCAATGACCTTGGTGTCTGCAGACTTGTTTCACCTTTTCTCACTCCTCTCTCATAGTTGCTGTTCTGCAGCCTTTTTTTACCCTTTCTTAAATATGTTATCACAGAGGCACCATCAATTGATCAGCTCAGCTTTGGCCAGCAACAGGTATCCCTTGGAGCCAGCTGGAACTGTCTCTGTCTGACACTGAAGGCAACTTCTGGTGTATTCTCAGAAAAAACACTGCTGCCAGCACCTTGCCGTGGATACCCAACACAAAGACCTGGCTTAGAGTGCTATGGATCACTTTATGAAGTGGCAGAAACTTGACATGAGCCAGCAATGTGCACTTGCAGCCCAGAAAGGCAAATGGATCCTGGGATGCATCAAAAGCAGTATAGCCAGTGGGTCAAGAGAGGTGATTCTGCCCCTCTTCTCCACTCTTTTGAGACCTCATCTGGAGACCTGCATTCAGCCTCGGGGTTTCCAGCACAAGAAAGACATGGATCTATTTGAGCAGGTCTGGAAGAGGCTCAGGGACACAAAAATATCAAAAGGCTGGAGCACCTCTCCTATGAAGACAGTCTGGGGTAGTTGGGATTGTTCACCCCAGAGAAGAGAGGGCTCTGGAAAGACCTTATTAAGGCCTTTCAAAACCTAACAGGGCTTATAAAAGATAGAGAAAGACTTCTTACCAAGGTCTGTTGTAACAGGACGAGCAACAGCTTTAAACTGAAAGAAAGTAGAAGAAATTTTTTAGGATGATAGTGGTGAGACTTTGGAACAGCTTGTCAAGAAAAGTTGTACATGGCCTATTATTGGAAGTGTGCAAGGCCAGGTTGGATGGGGCTTTGAGAAACCTCATCTAGTGAAAGACATCCCTGCCAGGGGACAAGGATGAGAGTGACAGGGAGTTTGCACTAGATGGTCCTTAAATGTCCCGTTCAACCCAAGCTGTTCCATGACTCTATGAAAATAACTACTAGATAATTCAATAGTCAGCTTCTCTATCATTAAGGAAAAGAATATCACTTTTTCAGGACAAAAGCTGTTTAGAGGTCATTTCACACAATGCTGAGACTGGGACAACTCAGATAAGTTCAACTTGTTGGCAATGAAATTTTATGAATGCTTGACTACACTAACAATGACGGAAATGCTGCTGTATGACCCCAGACAAGCTGCAGCCTGTCTTCCCACCAATTTCTGGCCTGTCTGCTTGAAATCTAAGTTTTCTGGGAAGAGATTATCTTTTGTCTGTATTATTTAACATCTGGTATGACATGCTGTCTTCCAGTTGGAACCACTAGACACTATTATGATACAAAGAGCAAATAATAGTATTCTAAAGTATTTCTATTCTTCATGGTTATTCCTCAAACGAGATGTTATTCCCAAACAACTTATAACATAATTCTTCCCCTGAAAAGCAATGTTTGCATCAGCATTGACAGCCTACATTTTTATTGTCTCTATGACATTTTCTATCTATTTATCTACCAAGGATGTATTCAAATATCTTAAAAATATCTTTTCGCTGTCTTATTTTTAAGTCACACAAAGCAGAGGCTCTCTTCCAAACAAAGAAACAAAAGCTGTAATAACAGATGGACTGTATAATACAGATATATTTTCACCATTATTTCACAGGACACTTTGAAGCATCCATCTTCATGGCATTGTTCCATCTTGCTTGAAAGATTATGGCAGTCTATGTTCAAAGGATGAAGGTAATTTGTGAAAGTCCAGCCACCTCCAGTGGTGTCCTGTCTTTTCTATCTATTAAATACTAAGCTGTTCCCTGGAGGTCCTTATTAGGCCTTTGTATTTCATCTTTAAAGTTGTCCTCATCACAATTATTTTAGATTTAGGATCACAGTACTTTCTCGTGCATGGGACAAGCAAACTGCAGTAACCAATTTGCCACTCCATTCCTTGATTTCAAATACATGCAATGGTTAACTGCTTGCTTCTTATTTCTTCTGCTTTTTCATCATAAGAATATAAGTAGATGTGGTTTTTGACCTCCCCCCTTTCCTCACACCACCACCTGCCAATGAAGATGTTTTACAGCGTAAATAATTAATGCTGTCATCTTAATTCCTAGGCTTCTACCAAGAAGCGTGGCCTCTTCACAGTTTCTTTTCTGTTTCCTCAGTCATTGCTGCATCCATAATGAAATGCAACATGAATGTAACATTAAAGCTGCAAATTTAAACACAGAAATGTTTAAATACACCCTCACAGTAATGATAGGTGAGCAAAGCTGAATATGGCCACTATTTCTGACACTTACCAAACATAAGGTCTTGCAAAACAATCTGCTAGTTAGCAGTAGAAGGAACTTGACTCCATACAGCATGAAGATTTCCTCATTATCCATGATAAAGATCTTGTGTCTCTGTGATTTCTGGAATATTGCTGGCAGATGCATTGTGAAAGTTGCTTTCCAGCTTGCCTCCAAGACCTCCAAGCGTCAGAAGCAGGAAACAAGAATTCACTTTCTTCTGCAATTAAAAGATAGACTGATATGAAGCAGTTTCATATTTTTCCAGAATAAGTTAAAGGTCAGTACTGCTTATGAAGCCTCATTAACTCAGATCCAGCATCAGTAAAATTATGTTAAAGACCATGTAAGAATCTTTAACAAGATCTGTTCTTGGATAAATTTTGGGTTCTAAACAAGTGCTTACTCAAACATGCTCCACAGCCTTACAGAGGTGTTGTAGTGCTGTTATACCACACTGTTGTGTTGGTTAGGTTGCCAGTTGTCACGTAAGAGGCATTGCCCATGAGATTGCATGCAGACCTTGTAGTCATTGCTGCTGGCACAAGCTTGGGATGATAGGGAATATGGGGTAGTCCTCACTACCACATTTAGAATTACTTATAGGGACCTTAAATATATAATCTGGTTTATTGCATGCCAGGAAAGAGTAACTTGAAGAACCAGTGAGCAACACTACTGACACTCTCAGAATTTCAGAAAGTGTCTCTATTTGTTCAGGACTTCAGGGAATGGCCAGTTATCAGTTTACATCATTAAAATTGAGATGATCCGTTTAGTTTGATTCAGTTACCCTCCATAGGCACCTGAAGATATTTGAGATGCCCCAGGGCACTATACCTTCAGTTCTCCTCCTACTACAGAGGGTCACCAGTCTCCCATAACTCCTGTGTCATAACTGTCAGCCCCATGTACACATTTGAGATACTTTAGGGCACTTACAATGGCTGAAGGCACCTATGTATGGATGACCAACTTGAGCCCATAGAAACAGACTAGAATTAATCTCATCTAAAACATCATTTAGTCTAAAATGCTTTTCCAGGCTCTGGTCTGTTATCAGTGAAGAAATACAAGCACCTTCAAAGGATATTCATTCCTTACTAAAGTAGATGTCAAAGGTGACTGAAATGAACTCTCCTTGGAAAATTATATTTCCTTTGTCCAGGAATGCAAGATTTCTAGTAAGTGACTATTCACTTACTGTAAATAAAATTACTCACTATAGTAAGTGACTATTTATTTACAAATGTAACATTAAGTATTTTCATACAGACAAATGTATTAGAATCATCCTGTATTTCATCCTAGATATTATTTAAAATATTACAGCTGGAATGTCAAAGTTATTAAACCCTTCAAACTTAGTATTTTGGCTTCTATTTTATTTAGTACCTGTGAAGTTTTTGACTTTCAACAGAACAAAGCACTTTTTTCCTTTAATGTTCAAAATGTTGTTTTCAGAATGTGGAAACAAGTGAAATTTACGCTTTGGAGGAGTATCATGAAGCCCATCCTTGAGTTATATCTCCCAATTCCAATTTAGTGGTGCACACAGATGGGCCTGTCTTTAGTTTAAAGATTACTATCTAGAGAATGTGGTTTTCTACAGCAGCAGTTTCCAGACTTTTTACCATACTGAAAATCCCTCTTATGTATTCCAGTGGAGGTTCCAATCTATACACAAAAAAAAAATGTAAGCAAATAACCTACAGCAGCATTTTTATGTATAATTTAGCAGGTCTTCTGATTTGTTGATGAAATCCTTATTATAAACTATTGGTTCAAGAAGATAGGCTACTAGTACCCACTTTCAAAACACAAAAGGGTAACAACAGCTTTCAGACCTACATTTTAAATATAATTAATGAAGTAACCAGCACAAAGAAACAGAGATATGATCAACCCTTTCACTGGGAATTGGAAGTCAATACGATTGAAGCCACATTCTACCAGAAGCAACACCCATTAAAAGGGTTCAAGTTGCTTTTTAGTTTTCTCTTTTCCTAAATTAAGATTTCTTAAAACCCTGAAAAAGATTTTTATCTTGTTTTCCCCCTCCTCTAAAATCAGATGAGATGAACCCTACCCACCCTTCCTGTCTGAAAAAAAGGCGCACATAAAAATAGCTGGAAATTTCATCACAATATCCCTAAATATGTAAGAAATTCTGCTAATACATTTAACCACATAACACACTTTGGTTTAGCCCAATAACTCACCTTCAAATACAAGAAAGAGGAGCTCCAATTGAATATCATTGTTCTAAATTAGTAAGGCTGTAAATCTTATCAGAAGAAAGTGACCAAATAAATTTTATCAAAAGAAAGTGACCAAAGTTTTCTTAGAATGACCTTCACAAAACTTGAGAACTAAAGGAGATTTCAGAGGAAAAGTGTACATGACAATGGAAGGAGTTTATTACTGTGAAAGCTTACTAACATCCTAATAAAAACTGTCTGTGGGAGAGAGGCTTTCAAGTACTCCATTGTCTTTCCCTGAGTGAAAGAGAATTTGGAAATGGAAATAAAAATAAATTTATCACAAAGCTGACATGGACAGGAAAGATAATCCTGTTCCAGAACTAATGGTTCTGCCCTAACTGTCCATTATACATTGGCTCCTGTGTGTTCTTAATGAACTGATGAATACAATGCAGAGGGTTCACAAGAGTTAGAGACTGTCCCTTCATATTTTGATGACGATGATGATGACATCTCAACATCTGTTGTCGAAGCTTTTGTGTACCTCCAGCTTCTCACATGCTAATAAGTTAGATAACTCTAAATTTATATGAGATTAAAAGATTGGAGACCCAGAGTCGTTCTGGGGTTCTTCAGATGAATAAGAATAAAAATACCACAGTAAAAAAAAATTCATGTATTCCCCAACAAAACCTGGGGAATGCAAGGAAACAAGTACAGTACAAAATCAATACCAGCATGTTATTTACATTCATAGAAGAAAAGAGAAAAATGGAGGATAAATCATCCTTCTATTGTAAAAAAAGACTACTGAAAGAAGACTTATCTGCGTTCATGTGTGCAAGAAGACTGGTGCTCAAATGTGTGACAGCAACAATGAAACTTCTTGACATTTATGTCACACATTTTTAGGACAACGTCTGACACATCTGTTGTAACAACCACCCTTCAATATATGGGCAAGTTACAGTGTATTATGATGAGTCTTCCCTATCATATCTCACTGGCCAGGGCCCGGTTGCCGATAAAGACAAGGGGATTCAAGGGAGAAGGTAGTTGCAACAAATACTCAACATGCACTGGACACCACTAGCAGAAAAGCATATGTATCCATCACTGCCTAGTGAAATTCTCCAGAAGATTC
This sequence comes from Aleadryas rufinucha, assembly GCA_013397815.1. NCBI lineage: Eukaryota > Metazoa > Chordata > Aves > Passeriformes > Aleadryas > Aleadryas rufinucha. The sequence continues at coordinate 20,674 of VZTH01017871.1, read as the reverse complement.
ACCAAGCCTTGTCTTTGAGGCAAACACATGAAATAAAAATCCTGTTCACCTGAAGAGAGTCAGGGTTTCACCACTTAAATCCTGGATGAAAATACAAATCAGGACTTTGGTATTATGTAGCAGGATTTCTCATTTTATATTTGTTAAGCCTTGACACTTTGACAAATTGGTTACACACCAATTAATTTCTCAGTATGTTTAAATCATGGGATCTGCTGAAATATGCAGAATTTCCTTCACTTCCCAACACAGTTCAATATTATCCTTAAAGTAATTATTTCCATTTTGCCTTTTTAGAGCAACCCTTGACAATATCGAAGTCCCTTGTATTCTATCCAACAAGTGTGCACAGGCATTGGAGATTTAGCCTTAGAAACTACTTCCAATGGAGAAAAGCAGAATTTCTTCAATTCTTCATTCCACTGGGATTTTTCATCATAGACAGGACAGGAATAAGCCAGACATGTTGGATTGTCTTTTTAAATGTCACACTTAAGTCACACGTGACAAATGCGGAAAAATTCTCTGTTAGGAAGGTGTTAGGAAGGTGTTAGGCAAACTGTGCACACTGGATTACAAAATGCAGTCTGTCATTAACAATGCTGAAAGCAAGAACAGCTGTTGAAAACAGCTGAGAAACCTCAAGTATATTGGGAAAAAGTACCCAACACAAAGATAATGCGGAAAAAAGAGAAGGCTGCGATTTTCAGAAGCAATATACCTCAAACACTGAGTTACCACAATCCAGAAAAGTGGGAGTCAATATGTGCTACCTGGAAGGAGGAATGCAGGGTAGGAAGAAAAAGGAAAGGTGGAAGGTAGCTCAGGTTTGGGAATCCTCTGACTTTCAAAGGAACAAAAGAGAAAATGCATTAATGAGCTGGCTTCTCTATCCCACTAAACAACATACTTTACCCTTAGAATTTCCTTTTCCCCTCATCCTGCTGCATACAACCTTGCACCAAATGTTGTGAAATGCAAGTCTTTGCATAAGCTCAGGAGTACCAAATGTCTAGTTCTCAGAGACACATGGAACCAACTCACTGTTATTTGGGGGCTCTTCCCCCTTTGCAAAGGGTGGCTTTGCTAATGCTGTATTAGACTACAGAGGAGAGAAAGAGAAATGCTGTCATGATATCATCAGGGGCATTTTAAGACTCTACAAGGCAAGCAACCAATACAGTGCAACACGGGGCACCAATACAGTGAAAGACAGTCCTTGTGTTGTTTTCTTTAGTAACCTCTTCTATTATTATAATAATTGAAAATTATAGTTAAAAATCCACCACTGGCACAGATTAATCCCACTTTAATTTACAACAATTGCCACCAGATTGCAAACTGTTTCCACGCACAAAATGTTTAATTTAAAATCACTAAGAATAAGAAAAGATATTGTACAATGTTTAAGAAAAAAATACAAGAACTGGTCATAATCCTGGTATACTAGCATACAGCATATATGCCAGTATATTAGCAAAGTCTAAGGTAAATTAGAGAGCTGATAAATATATTATCAGCAAGAGTGCATAAAGAAATCTTTTAAGTAACATAGGGAAAAGGAATAAAGTTATTAAAATATAAATGACTTCTTCTACAATGGTATATGCAAGGGGTCTCCACTGTACTAAAGCATATAAAAATAATGGAGAAGAAAATTGAGCTGTGAGTACTGAGGTTTTCTACATTTGATAATTTTTAATGTAGAATTCAGACAGGTGTATAAGGCAATATACTACAGCTTCATATATAAATGAAGCAGTAAGTTTCAGTAACTTGAAAATAATTTAGATTAAAATTGAAGTTAGCTCCAAATGGAATTGAGTTGTGAAACAGTCTTGTCACAAATGAACAGAGATCTAAATTTAAAGTTACTATTGGCTAACAGGATAGTGGAATATTGGTTAAAGACTGTGATTTGAAGCCCATACTTACCTAAAAAAGAGGCAAACCCAAGTCTTTAAGGAAAAGCATCTGGCCCAAGTAGACATAATTTCAACTTGTTACCAAGTTAGCAATATTTACTTTCCTTATTAGTTTTATAAATACAAAATCACATTTAAAATGCAACCATAAAAACTTAAATCTGATTTTTATATTAATGTTTAAAAAAATGTCAAAAAATTAAATATTTCTTTAGCTACCAGTAATGTTTTAAACTCTTTTTTATTTAAAAACAAGCAAGTCAAGAACCCCTCAGTTTCCTTATGACAGTAGTCACCAAATCATTTGGCTATTTTATTAAAATATACATCAATAAGAAATGTTAAAAATCAGAAGTGACATTATTTTGGAGGGTGAATTGCTAATAAAGCAACACAGATTTTCATCCTGTGTGAAACAGCTGGACCATGACGAGATCACATTAGCACTAATTAAAATGATATTTTTTTGTGCAGTTTTTGTTAATCCAGCTTCATTGGACTCAAAAGGATTTCTGAAATCTGTAATAAAAGCTATTATGTAATCTTACTCCAGTACTCTTGCATCAGGTTACTGTGTGAAATTTCCCTATAATAAACAATATTTTCTTAAAACTCTCACTCAATAAAATCAATATTAACTTTTTACTATTATAGCTGTTTTTTCCCAATATATGATCCTCATTTAATTAAAAAAAATTAAAGCTCTAATTTATTTTTGCTTGATGAACAAGAAAAATATCATATTAAAGGCAACATTTTGCCATGTTTCTCTTTCTCCCTCACTTTCCCAGGTCCCTGTTGTTCCCAATGTATAATTTGCAAAACATATTGCTTCAATACTTACAATGAGAGAGGCGGCCCAGCTGTGGGAGGGAAAGGACAGCAGTCTCCAATATTACCATAATAATCTGCCTAAGGTCCCATGAGCCCTCTGGAGTACACAATTCTCTATACTGCAGGCCCCAGCTGGAGAATGTTCTCTTGACATGTATGCCAACCTTTGCCTGCAGGCAAAATAAAAAAAAGGCATAGAAGTAATCATGAAAATAAAAAATCTTGTCAACTGTGGTAGGATGCAGTTTCCATGTTTTTTTGCTCACGTAGGCAGTCGTTGTGCTAACAAAATGATAGGAGACTTTAAAAGACTGCAGCTGGTATGTGTTCCACTGGAGAGGGGAGAACATCATATGGCACACTAATTCTGCAATTCTAACTTTGGGGGAAAAAATGAGCAGTGATATTGTATTACTGTCAATATGCATGACAGCTTTATTTACCTCCTCTTCTGATGGCTGTTCATTACAGGATTTAAGCAGGAAAGTGAAACCCTGACAGGGTTGAGCTAATTGCAGAGGGCCAGATTGTGATCTCATTGTTTTGTGTTGGGTGGTTGGGGTTTTTTCATGGTGATGAGGGCTCTCAGGCAAATAGTCCTGCTGGCTCAGTGGGACTAATTGGGGAGTAAATGCCCATCACTGTGAAAGGCATGCAATTGGCTCAGAAAACTTTCCAAGAAAGAAAAGCATGACTTTAAAACAGATAATGAAATAAAGGGAAAAGGTAGTTGGAAGACACATGTATAAGATCAAAGACCTAATATGTGCTTTTGCCCTTCAGTTTCAAACGCAGTTTGCACCAAAGAGCCCAAGGCCTTTCTTCTGATTTCATTCAAACAGAAGTAAGAGGAACACCAGCACCACAGAGCTCAAAACAAGTCCCATGTTGTGATAGATTTCTAAAACATTAAAAATAATCTTCTCTAAAGAAAGAAAAAATCTGTGTGCACCAGTCACGAACCAGAGGTTGCATTTTCAAAACAGAGTAGTCAAAATAGGACAAAGTGCTATTTACCATTTTAATTCTAATTAACACCAAAACAAGATTTCCTTTTACTTTCTTTTCCTACTAGAGGACATATTTCCACTCAAATGCATGGTATTTCATCTCACAATAAGATAATGGATTTTACAGGTTGTGCTCAAGATGGAAGACCTTTGGTACTAAACCAGCATTCAAACTGAAAATGTCATCCCTCCTGCCTGAATGAGTTCAGAATATACCATCCACCAAAGAGAGCCACACATTTCTTAATCTAATGTATTTTGGACAGAGCAGATTTGTGTAACCAGGAACCATTATGCAAGCAGAGTGAAAATGACTGTGGCAAGTTAACAGATCAGAAGAGAGCTGCTCCAGGCTCAGAGGACACAGGCATGGGAGACACCCAGAGACAGGAGTTGCTCCAAGCAGGAGAATTTTTAATGCAGTCACCATCTCACTCCTTCCTTCCTACTCCCCACTAACCCACATTTTTTTCTTTATGTGATGAACAATAACAAGCCTGTTAATTTAAAAGTACTTTTCACCTACTAACCCACCTATATGTGCGTATGCAAATATGGGTAGGGTTATTTAATTCTACAAAATGTTTTCACCTCCTTTGCCTGCCTTCTTAAAGCCACTTAGAAGTAACAAGAACATATTTAGCTCAATAACTGCTCTTGAAGGATATGTACAGTAGTAAGTTAAAGAGTTCAATTTGTTGTCTGAAAGTGGAAGTCATTACTTAGACTGGGTGGGCTTGTGAGAGACCCTGTCTGTCTGGCACATGAATGAGATCATTCTTTAAATTTGCCAGGCATGTGGAGCTTAACTGAAGATGCTGGAAAATTTAAAATTAGGAGAAAATTAAAACAAAATCAAATATATATTGAAACTACTGGGCCAAGATTAAACAGTGTAGAGAATATTCCACGTGAATGTAAGAGAAAGAAGAAATCACAGCCAAAGCCCATTTGACAGACTTGAACAATGTCCTCTCACAAAACCACTGAAACCGAGAACATGAAACTCCATAAAGAAGGGGCTTTCAGAGTCCAAGGCACTCACCATTAGGAGAAGTTTTCACATAGTGCAGCTTGGGATCTTGGTTTCCAAAATGTCTCTTTGCATTTTGTCACCTGCAATAGGACGTGACAGTAAAAATGAACAAATAAATCCCACTTATTACCACAGAATGATTTGGAAGCCTGGTTACCATCACTGTGGCTGAGTTAAGTATATAACCCTGCCATGAGATTCATTTATGTATTCATCTGTGTTCTTACAAGAATGAATATAATTTTAGGGAGGTTTTCCTTTTCTGTTTTCTGGCTTGTGTTAACTACTCACTGCTCCGAAGCCACAGGTCCATGAGTAAATCAAATACTCCCTTGCATTGTGGTCAACCTGCATCACACAGCCCAGAAGGCAATGTTTAAACCCAAACCCTAGTATTCACTGCAACAAGGTGGCCTTCTTATCCAAGCTGCCTGCTGGCAATTAGAGGTGCCCTTCATAAAGTCCTGTATCATCCCCAGGAGCAGTTTGAGAAAGCGTAACTCACCATGGGCCAGAAACATGGGCAGAAACATTTCCAATGCTATTTACCAGCACAAATGTGGTATGAACACAATCTCCTCATATTTAAAATAAATGTAATGGATTTTTTTCAGGTTAGTGAGACCTCCATAAATACATTAAAAACAGTTATCATCCTGCAAAGCTTCTGTAAGTAGTTCAAAAAAGTAGTTTATAACTGGGTTACAGATCTCTGCAAAACATTCATGCTTTATTTGCTGGTTCAATAACCTAAAAATAAATAAAGTTTGATAAGATACATTATTGTGAATAAAGGAAAAAAATGAGTTTTCACAAAATGTAACTTGAATATATGCTAGCTTTAAAAAAATGTGTTTGGTTTATGTCTGAAACAGTTTTATGAATCCAACCCAAAAAACCCATAAAATGTATTTTAATTTTCCTTCAACTAGAAGTACTCATTGATATTAGGCATGGCAGTAAGTATTTTGGTTGATAAGCATTTAGGAGTAGGACAGGAGGCCAGAGTCAATGGCCACAAAAAAACACTCCGGCAGAAAATGTATTTTAACAAGTTTAGCTTTCCCTAATTCCACAATTCCATAATTCCATGGTTTTGTCTTGATAGTAGTAATACAAGTGGGGTTTTCGCAAATTAACTTTCTCTTACTTTTGTCACCCAGTGGGATATGAGAGACTGGTCTAATCCCAGCTATTTTTTGCTTGGGATGAAATCTGGAAGTTCTTGTCTCTTGTTAAGATACAATTAGTGAGAGATGCCTCTGCCTGAATAAAGCTGCAAACAAGACCATGGGCCAAAGTCTATAGTATGGATTTAATTTAACCACGAATGCGAGGTAGAGAGATAGAAAGAAAAAGAAAAGAGAGGAGATAAGGAGACAGACAAGTTAAGCAGAAGACAGTCACCACATGTGGATCCAGCTGCGTCCCATGCGTTCTTCTTCACCCTGGACTTCTCGGTGATGGGGGGTCCCAAGGTTGTTCAAAACTTTTCACTATTTATACATTTTAGCAAACAAAGGAATTCATGCTCATTGCCTACACAGTTCTCTCATACCATTGGTTATGACTTGACTCTAATGCTAATCAGTCCACAAGTTCAGTCCTTCTGGGTAGTTGGGTTGAGAATTGGTGATCGTGGTCTCCCTCTGCTGGAATTACCTTTTACCCAGCCTGAGTTGATTTCAGCACAGTTGTGGAGTTGACTTTCCTTGTGGCCCATAAATTCTCATTCTTTGTATTCATTATCAGCAATGCATTCTTCTCCCCATGCTTTGTCATTCTCCCCCTAGGTCTGAGATAACACTCAGACAATTGTATCATCTTTATCTTATCTGTGGTATTTTATCTAACAGTCCAAGTTCCAGGTATCCACAGAGGCATATTTGAAGGGGTCGGGAGATGGGGGGACAGTTCAGTGGTTGTTGGTGTTCACAGACACCCTCTGTCCCACAACTTGGGGTGATCTTTGACCGGTGATGTGTGTGCGAGCAGTTGCTTCTTTACAAATTTTTCCACAGTGGGAATTTTTGTCTGGATGCAGTACCCAGGATGTGCTAACCAGATGTCGCCTCTGCCAGGCCTGGAATCAGCACCATCCTGTCACTACGTTCTATGCTTATCTCATGGCAAAGTCTTTCTGTGGCCTTAACAGCGTTTGAGACAAGCAACAGTTCTTTTTAAGTCCTCACCTGTCTCTGCAGAGAAAGTCTAGTCAGCCAGCTGATTAGACAGTCAAACCTAGGTAAAACAAACAGCCTGTTTCTGTTACTTCAAGTTGATTTGGAAAATCTCTCTAGGTGTGAGACGTGCCAAGTGCCTTTAAAAATCCAGCTCCAAATCTCTGCAAAATCCCTACCACCTGTGTTATGAGCTCAGTCTGCAAGTACTTTTTTGCAAGTACTTTTCTATGCTTACCAAAGTCCCTTGGCTCATGTCAGCAGACAATATTTGCCACCAGCCCAAAGAGTTCAAACTGCAGATGCTGCTGAGAAGCTGGCTCACCCCTGCAGAAGGAGGTCAGATGACACACTCGTGCAGGACACTGACAAAAAACAAAACCAAAACAAAAATATGTACATATGAGACAAGAGTTATCCAATAGCTCTATGATGAACGGAACATACCTCTCAAACCTTCCCAGACCATGGGATTGGGTACTTCACAGTGGCTACAGACCTGACACAGAAAACTTTCTGTTGAGTGTCATGGAACCATAGAATGCTCTGAGTTGCAAGAGACCTTAAAGATCATCTAGTTCTAATCCCCCTGCTATGGGCAGGGATATCTTTCATTAGATCAGGTTGCTCAGAGCTCCATCCAGCCTGCCCTCAAACACCTCCAAGGATAGGACAGTCACAGTTTCTTCGGAAAACCTGTTCCATTGTCTTACCACCTCACAGCAAAGAATTTTTTCCTACTACCTAATTTAAACCTACTCTCTTTCAGTTTGAATCCATTCCCCCTTGTCCTATCTCTACATGACCTTATAAATCGTTCCTCACCATCTTTCTTGTAGCCTCCCATCAGGTACTGGAAGGCTGCAATTAAGTCACCACAAAGCCTTTCCTTTTCAAGGCTGAACAATCCAAATTTTGTCAGCCTTTCCTCACAGGAGAGCTCCTCCATCCCTCTAATCATGTTGGTGGCCCTCCTCTGGACTTGCTCAAACAGGTCCATGTCCTTCCTGTGTTGGGGACCCCAGAGATGGATGCAGTGTTCCAGACCCCAGAGGTGGGGTCTCACCAGAGCAGAGCAGAGGGACAGAATCCCCTCCCTGCCCCTGCTGGACACGCTGCTTTGGATGCAGCCCAGGACACGTTTGGCTTTCTGGGCTGTGAGTGCACATTGCTGGGTCATGTCCGGCCTCTCATCCTCCAGCACCCCCAAGTCCTTCTCAGCAGGGCTGCTCTCCATCTGTTCATCCCCCAGCCTGTGTTGATACTGGGGATTGCCCCAGAGCCAGGTGCAGCACCTTGCACTTGGACTTGAACCTCAAGAGATTTCCATGGGCCCACTTCTCAAGCTTTTCCAGGTGTCTGCCTAAGGAAAGAATAGGAGACCTGAACATCCACACAAACAGACAGACAAAAAAACCCCAAGCATTTCCAAAAGTGGGAATAAATATTTCTTCCCTGCACTGAGAAAAAATCTGGGATCTGTTACTTTTCCCACTGCAATGCACCTTCAAGCACCTAAGCTCAGCCACACAACATAGCTGTCCAACAAATCCAGTCGCTACTTTGGGGATAGCTAGCTTACCGCTTTTACTCAGGAAGAAAGTAGCAGACAACTACATACTCATCCTTGAAGAATAAAAGCTTTGTTCCCTACATTATTTTGGATATAGCTCAGGACCAATCACTGAGTCTTAGAAGGCTAAAAAGAAAAAGCAAAACCAAAATACAATTAGTATCTTCAGTATCTGCACTGTCAAATATACCCCGTCCTCTCACAAACTTCTGGATGACTCTGAAAATGCTCTAAATCTCTGTCATGATGCTTGTCCCACATCAAGGGATTATATTTGCTGAACACAACACACCATTCAGACACATGACTAGGAAAATAGGATTTGTGAGTTGCTACTCACAAGTTAGAAAGTTAGTGATAGGATTTTAAAAGAACCTCTCATATAAAGAGGAAAATAAACATTAATTGCCAGGGAAAACTGACGTAACAGAGACACTCCAAAGATGTGGAGATTTTTGTTTGGATAAAAAGAGAACCTAGACGACTGAAGAAAGCAGGAATATGATGTTAATACCTAGGTGAAAAGAAACCTGTGTCAGGTCTCACCACCTTTTCTATTTCTGTATTGTCTAGTATCAGTAAATTTCATTCTCTCCTTCTCTAGGCTTCCTACTGCTGTCACCATGCTGTGCTCAGTTCACCTCTAGTTCAAGAATGAGATCATGATGCTGTGATTGAGCTGGTTACAAAAGGAAAACTGACTGTGATAATTCAGATTAACGTACAGGCATCGGTTTCCTTGGCAAGCTGTTAACACAGATGCAGGTCTTTACAGATGCTCAGCTCTCTTTTTTGCTTCCAGAGTTTTCCCTTCTCTGATTCCATCTCTCAGTGAAAATGAAAGGTGCCATTGCAGGTGATTTTGCTTCTTAGTTGTTTTCCTTGACATCCACTTGCAAGCCTAAAAGCATATTTATTCACTATTTGTTTTGCTGTCACAACTAAAGCCTTCCATCAGATACAAGAACCTGACTTTGAAATACACCAGAAGATTACCTCTGTCTCTGAAAGCTCTAGGGGGCAAGTCTAATTTACTTTTGTGGAGTCAAAGGCAGGGGAGAAGCTAGTGATGGAAATGTCATTCACTGGAGGGCCAAAACTAATAACATTCCACAGGAATGGAAATATAAGTCTTTCCAAACAGGAAACATAGGAATGCAACTGATGCAACCATAATTCAAAAACAAAAAATGACAGATTTGGGAGTGGAACAATGTGGAATCAATTTACTACTTTGTCTGAGAGATACAACAAAAACAGTGGCAGGTCCTAGGCAAGTTATTAATAAAATAATTTCTAGTGGCACAGAAGGCTGATCTGAACAGCTGAATTTACAGCATCCCAAACACAAGTTTGCAGAATCCATGAATTCAAATCAGGGCTGTTATTTTGCTATACAGAACAGTGCTTCTATGGTGGAGCAAAGGTTAGGAAACCATGGCTACAGAGTCACATCCAGAAAGAGACTTGAAGAACCCTGTGACAACCAACACTGAATTTAAATCCTTCATACAAAGATCATTAATCCTGAATCCCAAATTCAAAGGCTGAAATATCAAGTTCAAAATATGTGTGAAGTTTTGCTATCAGGAAAATGCCAGAATTGAGAGTCACTGGGATTCATGTTGTACATAAGAAAGTGTAAGGGTTTTCAATTTCAATTTCCATGCTTTAGAACCCCTCACAAAGCAATGTGCAAAGACAGCAAGTAGCATAAGGGAGTTGGAGCCACAGAAAAAAGCATGCTCAGGTTGTTTGCCCTTACACTGCTTAAGCCAGAACTTACAGCAAGAAATCACTACCCATAATAGCAATGTCCATTATTAAAGTCCAGGGACATGTTCTGGCCATATCTCAACTACACACTGGGAGCACTAGGCCACTGCATGCAGCAGTCTCATACATTTTTATGCTGCTATTATTACCTTGAGTTCAATATGAGGAATCCCAGACTGCTGCCCAGGCAGGTTGTAGTTGGATCCAAACTATAATCATAGAATCATTGAATCGTTTAGGTCACAAAGATCTTTAAGATCTTCAAGTCCAACCATTAACCCAGCACTGCTGAGAGCACCACTAAACCATGGCCCTAAGTGCCACATCTACACATCTTTTAAATATCTTCAGGTGACTCAACCACTTCCCTGGGCAGCCTGTTCCAGTGCTTGACAACCCTTTCACTGAAGAAATACCCAATCTAAGGCACAACTTGAGGCTGTTTCCTCTTGAGCTGTCCTTTGTTACCTGGGAGAGGAGACCAACCCCCACCTCACTGCAACCTCCTTTCAGGAATTGTAGAGTGATAAGGTCACCCCTGAATTTCCTTTTCTCCGAGCTAAACAACTCCAGCTTCCTCAGCTGCTCCTTATCAGACTTGTGCTCCAGACCAACTTTACCAGCTTCATTGCCCTTCTCTGGACACTCTCCAGTGCCTCAGTGTCTCATTTGTAGTGAGGGGCCCAGAACTGAATACAGGATTTGAGGTGTGGCCTCACCAGTGCCAAGCACAAGGGGACAATCGCTGCCCTGGTCCTGCTGGCCACACTGTTGCTGATACAGGCCAAGATGCCATTGGCCTTCTTGGCCACCTAGGCACACTGCTGGGTCATGTTCAGAAGCTGTCAATCAAGGCCCCCAGGTCTTTTTCTGTCAGAGAGATGTCCAGTCACTTTCCCCCAGTCCTGTAGTGTTGCATGGGGTTGTTGTGATCCAAGTGCAGGACCCTGAAACTTAGTGGTTAGCCTTCTTTCTGGAACTCTTCCACAGCCCAAAGGAACTCACGGTCAGTATTACCTAGTATTGATCTCCACTGTTTTTCTCTCTCCACTGCACCCAATTATCTACAATTCCATTTTTTTCTGAAAACTTTGAGCAAGAGTATCCTGAGGCTGGGACCCAGAAAGAAATTAGCTTGATTACTGTTCACATTTCACTTTCATATTAATGAACAAAAGGTATTTGTATATCCTATGTCCCATATATGGCAGTATTAACTTGCACAACCATGTGATAGGCAATAGTCATGTGATACTTGCCTTTAAAAAAATTTTCACTAAAAGTGGACTTCTACCACAATGGCAAATGTCCATAAATCAAATGCATAAAATTCATGTTAAAGTGATAACATTTTTTTGTGCATAAAAATGTTAGGGTTTTAAGCACCGTTTCCCAACCTGCTCATGCTAGAAATTGGAGTTTTAAGAGAAGGAGAAACTTGACTTTTCAAGGGAACATTTCACACATTTCTCACCCTGTAGTGTGATGTGGTGACATAGTTTAAAATCACACGATGATACATAGTCACAGAAGAGCTACTGAAGGTGACTTCACAAAGGGAAAACTTTCAAACATACTGTAAATAATGTTGCTTAAAACACTCTAAAATAGCGAATTCCCTTAAAATAACTTGACTTAAACTCTTTCCCAATGTGTGACTGCTTGACATGGTCCAAACCTTTCACTGCTATTCATTTGCAGGTGTCCTGCGCACCTTGTTTTGATGTTTTGCTACCTGCTGACTCTGCGCCTACAGTAAACACAGGTTGATAAAATTCCCCACTAGATCTTCCTGCAGCTTAGATAAATAAAAACTGACAGAAGAACTTCCTTCAGGACTGATGTAGTTGTTGGCTTCCTCACCTGGGGCATATTTGCTCACAATCAACAACCTTTCACTCTCTAATGGCACAACAATATTTCAGTTGTTCACTCCAGACAAAGAAATTGGAACATCAGCAATGAAGGGGTGCTTTAATCCTTGAAAACTGATCTCTAATATAGATACACTGTGGCACAAAAGTGTTTCAAACATGATAGCTGGCATCAGTTCCCACTTATATACTGACTGGATTATTTTTCCAGAGAAGGTTATTGGTTTTCTTTTCAATGAATATCATCTTCCTAATGAACACCACACTACACCTAGTAGTATGCTACTGCTCCTAAGAAATAAAACTAGTCTCAGTGATAGTCCATGGATTCCAGGGTTTTGTCCCCAGTTTCTAAAGTCTCAACAGAAACATTTTAAATAATATACACCAGACACCTGGACCCTAACTGAGCAAAACACTACTTTTTCTTGCTTAAGGTCACCCTCAAAACAAATTAATGAGTCTTTCTTGACTGAAGTGCTATAGAAATAGTACAACCACCTCTTTATTCTTTAGACTAGGCACCCTACTACCCATTTTAAACTTAGCCTACTTATATGGGAAAATTTTGGTATTTGATTTTTTTGCTATCTCCCTATTAAAATGATAACGAAAAATATCCTCTTATTAAAAAGGTAGGTACATATGTTGGAAAAAATGACTATGTGAAATATGAGCAGTGACAAACATGAAAAGTGGTCTCACAACATGGCTATTAACATATGGTACCCTTGGCAGCATAAGTGGTCATTTAATGAAGCCCATTGTAGGCTGTGCATGTAACTTAAGCTTTAACTTTTGTAAACAGCACCTAGTTGCTATGGCTTGAGGCTCTGTATAAATCATTAAACAAATATATTCAACAATTTATACAAAATCAAGAAGCAGGAAATCTCCATTTCCATATTTAAATCTGCCTGTATGTACATCATTATTTTATTAACTTCCCAATAGATGCCCTCCATCTGCATACTGCATTGACAACTGTTGGCTTTTGTTTTAGCCTATGCTTATAGAATTTTGTATGGAACTGTAGAAGAATAAGTTCTACTGTGGTTTGTAACCTTTTTTTAAGTAATCAAGTCAAGAGGGGTCCATGAGCAGATTAATAAAATGGCTACTCATAAGGAAATGAGCTACGGATGCAAGTTGCCATCAAATGAAGAATTACAGAGCAAGCATATACAATCTTTTCCAAGCTCACATTGGGCCTCTTCCAGAAAGTGAAAGAGACAGTCCTACAAAGGCTCGAGCACAGTCCTTAAACTTAATGTAAGTTATCGCAGTAGCATCAGTTGAACTCCTCTTGTGCTTAAACACGTCTCAGTCTTCGTAACATTGGTATCTAAATTCATATGGTTAGACTTTTATGGAATACAGAAACTGCACAGTGCATAACTCAAAAAAAAAAAAGTTCTTCTATCGTTGATTTTACATCCAAACCGTTCAGAGTTCTAATAAAAGGCACACAGAATAATGGTATAAAATTATTCTTATCCCTTATTCTCAGTAGCATCAGTCAACGAGAAGAAAAGACTATAGCCTATCCATATTTAATTATAAAGAAGGTTTCTCTCTGATTAATTGAATCATTAAACATGTACAGATACATTTCATGGTATTAAATATTAGTTACCTTCCAGTATATTAAGAAGTAAAAATCAGAGTGGATTAAATGGGAAGAATTATTCTTAGTGTATGTCTTGCGGTGCATACCACCCCTCACTTGTTTCCCAGGAAACCAAAAGAAAGCGTAGACATTTCACACAGAACAAGAAAATGCACATAGGCTGCAGAACAACTAGCAAAAAAAATCTTGACTTCTTTTTAATTTATTTATGGTTTTAGCTATTGTACTGTTTATTCTAGCCTTTACAAAAGAACAAATCCAGCACTACTCATAATCTGGCAGTTGGTGTCTCCATTAAAAATACAATAAAAACACTACTTTAGGCATTAGGAGATACAGAAAAACATACTGAACCAAAATTTCTGCAGCACATGTTCATAATAACAGAGGATATATCAAAACACTTTTATCTGAAAATACATGTTTTAAGTGACAAGTAATTGTGTTAGCAAATGCTGTACCTCAGTTCACAGGTTTATATATACATATATATATATATATATACACAATTTAAGTATGCACATTCCTTTTTTCTGAACCTTTGGTGTTACTAGTTGTCTTATATTTTAGTCTAAATGATTTTAAC